>JAOXYD010224118.1:0-32356 GCA_028565735.1 Pinacopodium congolense
CTTAAATGAAATGAGTGAACATTGTGACGAAAATCCATCTTGTTTTTATGCTTTCCTTTGATCAATGGTATCATAAGTTGAGCTTGTTTATATGTACTGATGAAAAAATTATGATGTGTGTAATAACTTGATATTCGAGTTGTCGAAGTTTGAAACATTGCATGCACTTGATCTTATTGAAATCGAACCGATGGAATGTAATGTTGTGTTTAATTTGTTTAAGGACAAGCAAAGGGTTAAATGTTAGGAAGTTGATAAGTGTGCTTCAGACTATGTTTCTAGGTTTTTTTTTAGGTGTTTTAAGTGTTCTTTATGTGTTTTAAATTGAGTTAGTAGGAAATTTTGCATCCTTTTCATTATATTTTAGGTGTTTGAGTGTTTCTTTGTAATGTTTAGTGTTTGAGGGCAAAATATGAACTTATTTAGGGAATGGGTTGATGCACTTTAATGCTTGGATGTGCAGTTAATCAATAAGACCCAAAACAACATCAATTTTTGTACTGCGAATTCAATGATGCATTAGGTATCCTTAAAAAGCTCATATTGCTATGAAATTTAATAGTGTGCTAGGAAAAAAATGTGAGGAGGCTACATATAAAATTTCATTACATATGGATGTCTTTAGACGAAGATATTGCAAAAATATGGAGCAAAGATCAAAGCTAGAAAATCTGATGTGGAGGGATGACGTGGTAAAAAGTGTGTAAGATGTGTTTTATGATTTTTTTGGACATAAGAGGATGTGAGGAACCCTAGTAGCCACACTTATGAACCTAGGATACATACAAGAGAAAAATAGATGGTTTTGGAAGAGGAAAAACATGTGGAAACTCAAGAAGGAAGAAGACAATCAAGATTCAACAAGGGTTATCTAGATTTTCCCAAAAAGAAGGCTTCATCATCTTCACTAGTTGACCTTTCTTTAACTTTCCTTTTGATGCTTAATTTGAATACTCTTCATTTAAACATGATTAGGGATTTCTAAATCTATTTTAGGAATTGTTCTTTAATTTTTTATCTAACTTTTACAATATTTATTTAATGCATACTTGTTTGTGTTAATTATTAAGCTTATAATCACTTCGTATTGAGAGATTATTTGATTTATTTGAGTTCAGGTGCAAAACGAGAGTTAGTAGCTTATTAGACTTGCAATTAATTGATTAATAGGTGATTGAAGAGAGATTTATTGTCATTAGGATTGCTTCAAATTCAATTGCATTGTTTAGGAGTAGTGTTTTGAATCGAGAGGTTACAATTCAACTTTTAGGTAGTTCAATTAGGATTAATTGGTTAGATCTCAAGAGAGGGTCATCAACTATTGGATACCCCTAAGTCTCTACTATTGAGTATCTTCTGTGTTTTGCTATCTTCTATGATTACATTCATTCAAGTTTTGTTAGTTTAGTTTAATTTTTAGTTTTTATACCTTTCATTGACCTTAAACAAAGTGCAATTCAGATTATTAGGTGTCTAGAATCAATCCTCATAGGATCAATATCAGCTATATTATAAGTTACGATCTATATACTTGCAGTGTAACTAAAACTAGCAAACACCAACCCACATATAGTAGGTGAATTATTACATTTACCATATGAGAATTTTGCTATTAATTAAATTCAACAATGTTTTAGAATTGTTAACTATATTAAGAATTTCATCCTTGATGTCCTAAAATATACTTGCTAGTTATTTAAGATACCAAAGAAAAATCCACCACCACGGTATCCACCGTCACAAAAGCTACCTGATAAAGGAAAATGAATCTTGTAGATGGATGCTAGTGAGGATTTTTAGGGCGTAATGCTAATTGAGGAAATAGATGACAAAAGATTCTATTGGGGACATGTTAATGGGAAATTTATAAATAAAGAAAAGCATTACCATGCAATTTATAAAAAGATTCTTGTAGTATAGTAGGGTATATAAAAATTTAACTTTCATCTTTGCCCATACCAATTTATAGTGGAAGTTGACAACATATTTTTACCAAGGATACTAGACCTTAATAAAAAGATGTTGCTAGATAACCACTTGTTTCAGTGGAAAGACTAGTTTTCCTGTTATAAATTCATATTTAGGCACATTAAAGACCATAAGAACACCTTAGTTGATTAGGTTTCCCATCGTAAAAAACAAATTAATCTCCTTACTCCCTCTAGAATGATTCCACTCGTCCTAAGAATGTTTGAATTACCTACCACCACTAAAGTAAAGAAGTTCTTTCTTTCATTAGAAGAACTCCTACCACCACTAACAAAATTGCTATTTTCACCTTAATGAGTATTTTTATATTACGTGCATCTCTTCTTTATGAGGCTAAGCTTACATTGCTATCCATTCCTCTTCAACATTCAGACACTATATCATATTGTGTTCTTTATTAATAAACCTCTCTCAAAAGATGTTATATGGTACTTACGGTCATTCTATACCTTATATGGTTGTGCTATATCTTTTTCTCCTTTACGAATATACCAATACTTATGTGACAGGGAAAATTAAAATTATCTCTTATGGACTTTTCTTGAATGGTACCAACCACTAATGCGGTGGAGAGCTTAACTATCACAAGTTATTGAGCAATACTGGCTACAGTAGACTCATTAGAGAGGTAAATGAATCAATGCTTCTTTAAAGCATAGCGTGTGACAGCTTAATCTACACTAAAAGCTTGGTGTATTTCTAACATAACTTAGTTTAATGGCCAAGGTATAAAGAAAATGCTCTTAAAGGTCTTAGGAATTTTCCCAAAAACCTAAATCTTTTTCCTAAGTATGCACCACTAACTATCTCTACATCTCATGAACCTTACTTATGAGATTTCATTCCTGGTGAACTTGAAGTGCTAGAGTTTGAAATCACTAATGACTTAATTGAGATTTCTAACAGCCCTATTGTGATTCCTAACAATCCAATAGACTTAAAGACGTACCTAGACACAATTGAACCATCTCATGTTATAGCCTTGTCTTTTCAAAATTCTTAGTACCCAATTGATGGCATTATAATCATTAATGAAAAAGAGCTGGATAGCTTATGGAAAAGGTTAAAGACAAAGCAACAGAAGAAGAGAGCCTTAACGATAGGATGAAAGGAGATAGTGATGGTGATAACTCAAGTGTAGAAGCATCCCCATCTAATTTGAAATCATGGTAAGAACCCATTAGAAAGGGAAAAGATGATTATATTTATTTTCTTTATTGTCCTTTATAGGTCCTTCTATGTTTTTAATTATTAGTTTCCCATATTTTTCAAATTTTTTTATTATCTTTTATGTCATGGTACCTTGTGTCTAATGTGACTTTGTTTTTATTCATTATATGATGTGATGTTGTTATTATCTAAAGTTGTTTATTTGTCTATAATCTCCTTTGCCTATACAAGCAGAGGTCTTCTATCATTATACTCACACTTTGGAATCTTAGCAAAATTAATAAAATCAATGTGTTCTCTCTCCTTATGGCTTCATTCTAAAACTTTTTCTCTCTTCTAAAAACTAAAGTCTTTAATAATCTTACTTCTATCATATAGAGATACAACTATGCTTTACACTTATCTATGTATGAAGATATTGTTCATTAGAAAGTATCATACATATTGCCCAGAAATCTTATTAGCCAAAAATATGAAATTTCCTAGTCCTTGTAGAAAAGCAAAAGAATTTATAATCCTATTTTAGCTTTAAGAAATATAGAGAGGATTGCTCAGCTTAGATCCCTAAGAGACATGCCTTGATAATTGATGTCTTTTCAGAGATGAAGGGCTTGTGTCTCGGTTAGCATACTTTGGCTCTTAATTGAAATTTTCTTTGTATACTTCTAAGTTCTTATAGCGATTATGCAAGCTTGGTCTTAGTTTCAAGCTTGTCCTAATTAGTCAAGTTAGCCTTTATAGTAAAATGTTGGTATCAGAGCCAACTTCTTTAGTGATAATGGTAACATTATTGTTAAGGAAAGTAAGTAAGGGAAAAACTTAATAAATCAGAAGTGAACCTTCAACCTCATTGGTAAACCCAATACATTTCTCTTGAGCCATTTCTTTATGACAACTTTCATCCAATCTTAAGAAAACCTCTCTAATAAAATGTAAAGCCTTGTGGTGATTACCTAGTAGCTTGGACATACTAAAATCCATGATACTCAGTTGCCCCTATTAAACTTGTATAGCTTATACTAGAGATCCAAGTTCAGAATATTTATAATAGAGTATTTATTCCTTGATTCGTACACCTTACTTAAAATAATTGATTCAAGGTTTAAGATTGGATCAATGTGGATTAAATTATATTTCTACAATATAGTATGTGGCCGTGGAGTTTCCATTTAAGCAGATCTCTTTATAGATAGAACATTGTTATATACATCAACATATATATGCCATTCGTATGGTCCTAAAATTGCATGGGAGGAAAGAGATTCCAAATATAACTTAGATTTCTTTGTTGGATACACTATATACTTAGTACTAGAATGTCTTGATTGGTACTCTTCTGACCACTCTTAATAATGGGAGTGCAGGATCCTACTACTATTATGGAAGCTCTCCGTCATCAGATTGTTTATAGATTGTCCTAGATTTGAAATTTCCTAACTTCTATAAAAGATGCCCTCTATATGGTTGTAGACATATCATAGAATGAAATAATTATTATATAGATTCCATGGCAATTACCAAAGTGACAATGGGCTCAATTCATGCCCCATGTAATAGATAACAAACTACAAGAAGAAGTTCTATACTTCTTATCACTACTCAATCCATACCACTACTTCTCCAGTTCTGAGAAGCTTAAAAGATGGTATAGTGAATTACACTTTTACAAAACTTAAAGAAGAGCATATATATCAACCCAAAACTTCTAGGCTAATTTAAATGATTATTCCCACGTTCTTTTATGAAGAAGGCATGGGTGGTCCTCCTATTCTCTTTTTCTTTCTAAGATGTCGATCCATTTATGTGTGACTTAGCTTGTCCTTGATATATGAAGGATGATTTTAATTGTGATGATGACATCAATGTTCTATAAAGGAGATCTTACAAAAAGACAAAACCTAAATGCCAACCTTGAAAGAGGTTCTCAGGGCATGATAAAGACAATGACCCTATTTCTAAACCTTAGGTTGGAAAAAGAAATCCATAACTTAGGCCTTAGATTCTATATAAACTATTAAAAGTAGGTGACAAAGAACACTGGTTTCATTTTGATAAGCCTAAACTAGTGGTTATATTAAGACCAACATAGGTCTCAGAACCATTACCTTGTATGATGATGAGATTGTATGAAGAGGATTTTCCTCCTTTTAAGCAACGAACTAACAAGAAAACTAGGGTATGTATTAGATCCTTCTAAAAGTGTAATAAGATTGGTCAAAAAGGATATTTGGTGCCTATATTTCTAGTAGAAGTACTAAAATGACAAATTGAAAATGTTGTAGCCTAAAACAATGTTATCTGTCATAGTGATCCAAAACTTATTATCACAATAGACGCAAGAGGTAAATTCAAATGTTGATATTGTGTTAATCTAAGTTAAATAGCTGCATCAGAAATTACTCAACCAAACTACCTAACTTGATTCTAATCTATGGAGATATCTTGAAACATAGCATTATGGATCAATTTTTCCTAAAAAGGAAAGAGAATTGCAAAAGGTTTGAGAAGAACATAAATAGGTTGAAGAAGATATTGCAGAAAGGGAGTCTAGAGCTATATTTAAACCATACCCTTTAACCTTGTTGACTATACAACCCACGTATAACATTCCCTCGTACACTAAAAATTCTGACCATAGAAAAGTCTTCAAAATGTCTTATCTATTATTCAGAAAAAACCTTTCAAAGTCATCCAAACTTTTTGATAATGACCAAAAACCAAAAGATATCCTGTTAACTTCTTCATACGTAAAACTAGCCAGGTCCCCTATATTAAACCTTTACAAATTAAAAGACTACCAGCTTCTCCACTAAGAAAAAGACCTTCCCTAGATAATGAACAGAAAAACGAACGTACGACAACTCAAGAATTCATCGCGACCATTTAATTAACCCTTAATAGCTTTGAAAGCCAAGATTTTGACTCTTTTACACAAAGAATTAAAAAGCTTTGAATAGTTTGTAGATCTCACTTTGATGTCTCAAATTATAATGGTTATTTCACATTTTGTTTTACATTGAAAAAAATTTGAACTAGAGGTTTAAGATGTTGAATCAATGACTGAATCAGCTAGATCATAGGCAACTTCCACCTAGAGACTAACTTTAGGACTATTTGTTTAATTTTGATGACATTCCTCTAAAAAAATAGAGAGATCAACTACATGAATTTAGTTATTAGATGGACCTACAAATGATGAGACTAAGCATCTCTCTTAAAGAAATATCAAGAAAAATATGAGAATGGTTCCAAAGTCTTGATGAATATAGACGCCTATAAGTAGTAAAATGTCTAAAGGCTAGTTCCTTACTAGGAATGCTTCACGAGGAAGTCATTGGAGATTTTCAACTTATGGATCGACAAAACCAACACGAATACTTTGAAATGAAGTACTGTTCCATTAAAAGAAAATATTTGCAAATTTTTTTTTAAAGAATGTCTAAAAGATATTATATTCTTGAAGATTACAGCGATATCAATCTCATATACACATTCATTGCATCCCTTACTTGTTAGGTATAGCCAAACATGAAATACATGACAAAAATCTCCTTTAGAGAAATTTATTAATTGGCTTTAGCGACACTCGAAAAACTATATGAATAATAAAAATTCCTCAAGGAAATTCTAAAAGGTGGTCCCCAGTTTAAATAAGCTTATAAAAATCGATATTTAATAATAAAGTGTAAGGATAAGGATAATTGTGAATGTCGTGTGATAGGGTTAAATTATCTCAAGTTTTTATATACATTTCAATGTGAATTCATCTATGTTTTCTGTTTAAAAATGCTCAAATTGTGTAATATTATGTTGAAAGGCAGGTTAGAGCAGTTGACACAAGTTATGGATCAAAATGCCAGATTTTGGAATGAATAGGAGAAAAGGCATGAATCTATAGAATTTTCTATAGAATTCCAAAGATTTTGGAGATGAAGTGCTAGAAACTTGAAAGTAGGTCGATCAGCTGATTTCTTATGCTTCGGTCAATCGCTTTGTCCTATTCGTTTGACTGAATGACCTGTGTTCGGACGATCATAAGCACTAATCTGTCGACTGAATATACTGCATGTGCAAAAAAAAAGAACGAAATGATGTCTTTTACTGTCCAACCCTAAAGATGCATATAAAAGGATGAAAGAACGCATATTGGGGGCGTGTTTGCTAGTTTTAGCTACACTACATGTCTATAGGTTGTTGATTGCAAAATAAACTACTAGTTTTATGTTGAAACCGCAATTATAAGGTCGTAACTTATAGTGAAAAGTGGATATCGATCCCACAAGGATTGATGCTAGTCACCACTCAATTCAGGTTGTTCTTTGTTTAAAAACCAGATTCAAGAAAATTTAAAAAGTTAAATAGAACGAAAACAAACTAAAATAAAAATAAGCAATCCAGCCAAAACAAAAACTATCAACTAAAAATTGCAGAAACCAAGATTGAAGCATAGGATTTGTCGTTATCCCTCTTTATTTCCCTCTGGTTTAATTGATTCAATTTATGCTTGCTCAAGATTTCCTAATATTTTAGCTACCCTCTCTCAAGGTGCAACTAAATATCACTAGTTAAATAAATTAGGATTAACTTTTGGATCTCTCGATATGCAAAACCTTCCCTATACATTCAACTAGATGTGAAGCGACCTTATAGGTAGTGTATCAATCTAACGAAATCTCTTCCTAATAAATAAATAACTTGTCATCTATAGGTCTATTAAATGGCAACTCTTGTTGTGCATTTAACAAAAGTTACCAAGCTCACTCTCTCGATTTATTGTAGGGTTTAAGCTCGATAAATGTTGTTCATTGGTTGAATTGATTAAAAATGGGAGTTCTTTAAACCGATTTTACTTTGAAAACTAAAATGATATTAAGCAAAAACTAACGTGACGAAAGGTAAGTACACTTATTTAATAAATAATAAAATGGAGTACATTTAAAACTCCGAGTGTCGAACCCATTGGGAAAAATGAGGTATTCTTAAGTTAATTACTAGAATAATTAGAGTACAATTATCTAAGAGATTCCAAATTAATTGATTGAAAAGATGAAAAGATAAAATTATAAAATTATCCTAATTTTGCTTCAGACTTTGCCATTTGAATTATAAAATGATTTATAAAATTACTGAAAATGGTAAACTTGTGGAATCCAGCTCAAGATTAAGTGATTAATGAATTAATTGAGTTTAAAACAAATTCAAAGCTATATTAGAGTTCCTTCATGAATTTATGCCTTTTCTCTATTAAACTTAGTTTAAAGTTTGGTTATGCTTTAAATCTAGCCAATGGGCTTTAATTTCAAGAAGGTGAGTTATAGAATTTTAATCTCAAATTTCTAAATCTCACAAATAATCCAGGTTTGGTCATCTAAGGATTAATTCGTGTTCTTTATTGATCTTTCCAATAACCTAGGTAGATTTCTCATATCCTAGATTATCTTTCACTTTAATCTTAGTTGATCATGCCAAAATCAAAACTTTAAGATCTTCAAACTCTCATAAAACATTAAAATATAAATCCAAAGCTAAAACTAGATTTAAGCACACATAATCATTAAAGCATGCAAAACATGAATCTTAAGCCAAATACTTTGGTAGATCTACAAATATAAGCTGAATAAAGTAGTTTAGAAGTTACAAAACATGTTTAGAAAGTTTCTGGGTAAGTCTTGAACTTCTTAAATTGATCTAGATGTCAACACAGTTTCGAAATCCATAAGATCTTGCAAGAAAATCAAAGAACATTCAAGAATATACACATAAGAACATGAACTTCGATTAATCCCAAAAACAGGAGAATATAAGTAATGATTTGAGTTATAAAATCCCTATGATGGTTTAGAAACTCAGATACATGTCTTAGCTTCAATCTTCAACAAACAGTAACTGAAAATACACTCAAAAACTCAAATTACAAGTGTTTGAAGCCTAAACTATCCAAGAAAATGTATGAGAGAAGCAAGAGCTTCTCTATCTAAGAGTTAGATATGAAGTCTATGGGTTAATTCTGTGTTTTCTATGTTTTTCCTTGTTGTATGCAGACCTCTTGACCTTCCACATGCGCTAGAAGACAGTAGAATTACTTAGGGACATGTTAGAGCTATCATCTTAGAGATTTGGTGCTGAAATTGTTGACTCTGATGATCAATGGCACTCTGCCTCTCATCAACGGCACCATGAGAAGGTGTCATTAATGCTCAAAATCTGCATTCTTAAATGGCACCTTGTTCTTTCATTAACGTGACCCTGTAAGGGTGCTGTTAATGGACAGAATTAAGGTGAATTCTTCGAGTCTTTTCAACAATCGTCATCATTAAGCTCCATGCTACAAATTAAACATAATAACACATAAGTTTAACAATTATGCATTGAATTAGGGGTCATAATTCAACAAATTAACTATTAAAATTTTTATCAATTTGACCCCTAATAGCAACATTAATGACGTTGTTATGGATTTCCGTTAGTATTCTTCTATTCTCATCCAAATTCACTCTTTTCGACACTTAACTGCTTGTTTAGGTTTGAACCTGTAAATTAACCAAAATCAATCATGAATAAGACATTGTCATAAGTAAATAGAGGTAAAAAAATCAAATTATGTTCTAAAAACCTATATAAAACACCCCTATGATGTATGCTTAACACATCTCTAAGAAAATGCACCATATAATAATATGAAAACATAACCTCATGTAAACTTTCTATGATATAGATGCATTGAAAAATATGAATTTATATACCTAATAAAATTCAAATTCTTAACATATAATCCTTTATATAATAAAGATATCTTAAGATTTGTTTGACTACATTTTGGTCTTTTATAGTGAAGCGAGACAAATTTCTACCCAACAGTCCAAGAGTAAATGCGATGTCCATTCTAGTATAGACCAGAGTATACATAAAGCTACCAACTACATTAGAATATGGAACATTTTTCATGACCTCTTTTTAATTTCATTCTTTAGACATTATGTAATGATAGTTTCTCTCCATCAGAGATTTGTGTTCTAAAAGGTTTATAATTCTCAATATTAAATGTTGAGGACACTCGCTCAATTTATCCATTTGCAAAATACTTAACCAATTCTGAGATTTGTCTTAGTTAATTTAAATTCCAAGTACTGGCCATATACAACACCTAAAAGGGGGGTTAATTAAGGTGATTATAAAACTTTCTAATTTGTTCACCTTATTTAAAGATTCACCTGTATAAAATGGGAATGTATCAATATAATTCAATCACTAAAATGTTATAACTTGAATTAAAAAATAAAAGCAAAGTGATAGGGAAAGAGAATTGAAAAATATTAATGGGGTAATTTAAACGATATTTAAAGTATAGAATGTATTACTTTTACCCATTAAATGCATACATTCATGTTATTCATGAGCTCTTTTTATTAAGTTTCGAGTTTATTATAGTTTTAGAGCTTATAAATTGAATACCTTTTCATGAACGAAGTTGTTGATGATAATGTGTACCATCTTTGAAGTTTGAAAATAAGGGATTAATGGTGGTTATCAAACGATGTCGTTAATCTCCTTCTCTACAACTATTTTGCAAACTGTTTATGCGTCTTTTTTCTATTTTTGAAGGGAAAAATTGAAAAATCATAGAGGGACATCTCCAACCCTATCAGCCACCCTTAAGAGCATACAAAATGATAAAAACATAAAAGACTTTATAGGAGACATATGAAATGGAGGAAGTGCAAGGATTTTCATTCTTATTTGGACTTAAGGTTTATGTTTAGATTTCTTTTCTTTTGTTTTTCCTCTAAATTGGGTTAGTGTATTGAAGTCATTAAGAGCATTTAAAGTGGATTAAAGAGTGGGATTTCATCAAAATAGATCAATTTTAGTTATATTCCTTCATATTGCTTTCTTATTTTTTATTATATCTTTTTTTTTCATCAATGGATATGTGTTTTATCACTATATTTTTATTTCCATTATTGAATATGTGCTTAAATTTCTTTACCTAAGGTTAGGATTAAATGGGTTTTGTATGATTGGATGATTTTTGTCTAATTAAAGTTCTTAATTCAATTTTTCTCGCTTTAGCAACTTAAGTTACATTTTTAGATGATTAAATGATCCATGACCATTGGCTTTTAATCATTGGAAAAGTAATTAGGCAGCGTGATTGAATTTAGGTATGGATTAAGCCTTAACATCTTTTGCAAGCGTTCTTAAATATAATAAACTTAGGTTTAAGTTTCTTCATATCAATGCCTTTTATTCCTAATTTATGTATGGATCATATACATAAATTATGTATAAAAGATAAAAGGTATTTCCATGGTCATTGATTATATCTTATTCTAGCGAAGATTGCCCTCTATTTATCTAACAATTTATTCCTTGTTTGATTAACCCACTAAAATTTGAGGCCTTAGTTAGATTATCATTCGTTGAACTCTTAATTAGCTAATCTTTATATTGAAATTTTATATTTATTTTAGTTATTTCCTTTTCATTTTTATCATTATATCAATTTAAAGTTGTTTAGGTAATTAAACGCTTATTTTTATGGTATTATGCTAAGATTCCTTCGTAGATGATATTGGTACTTCACCATTTTCTTCTACTTATTGATGGGGTGTGTTTAGCTCTATTTAGTGTAGGATTAAATTAGAAAATAATTATAATAGGGATAAAACACAACACAAACTAATTTATAATGTTTCAGAGAAGTAACCTTGCTTACATCTACTCTTCAACAATTTGTTAGAATTTTTTACTATAATCAACACTTTTGCAATCTTCTCACAATGAAGAGTAATACTGTAATCTCAAGTTCAATATGTCCATAACCAAAATACACTTAAATTTATCTCACCTTAACCACCTAAATTTTTTTTAAAGGTATTACAACTAAATTCAATATGAATGCATAGAAGCCAACACAAACACACCCAAAAAACAAAATATTTTTCACTCTTTGATTCACTTCAATATAATTGGATGCTATACACATGTTCAAGACACTTATTTATAGGTCTAATTCCATCAACTAGATGTTTATTATCAATAGTATGTATTAAAAGTAATTAAACACAATTTTCCTATTAGAAACTAATCATTGGAGTTGATTCCATAGCATAATGGTCATATACTATAATCTATTGGTCAATTAGTCTCACAAATTAGTTGAACATTCTACACCACTATTTGATCAATTTAGCACAACAACGTGTTTATCTCATCTATTACTAATCAATTTGTCTATAAACAAAAGTAATAAAGCCAATAAAAAACATTGTACACTAGTTGACCAATCTATCTTATATTGATCAACTAATCCCAGTAGAAAAACATATATCGATTAACCACTTACCTTAGCACTGCCAATGACTCATTCTATAAACTAGTTTTTAAATTTTTTAACAACTCTAAATAATCCAAACATTTTGTATCAATAGATCTTAACTTGCATAAAATTTAAAAAAGTTCCTTAAAAAGATTTTAATGAAGTAAAAGGATTATTTAAAAATTTTCTGAAATATTTTCTCTTGATTATGCAACCTGTATGTAAAATACCTATGTATGGATGAATATGCATAATTTGAGCATTAAAAACTTAGATATAATAAAGATGATCAAGATGCAACTTAAAAGAAATGTTATAAATAGTAATCTATTTGAAAAGTCACTATCTTGCTCCCTAAGCTTTTGTCCAATAGTTTGGACTTCATATATCATTACTTTAGAACCAATGGCTCCAATTTGCATTTTTACTTCCCTTTATCGTCCTTATCTTTTCAATAGATTAAAAAAATCAAAACTATTAGTAGTAAAGGCATTTTTTCACCATTAAGATACAAGTAGAATCTCTTAGTTTTTTATTATGGAAAAACTATGTGATATTTGGTGAAGTATACAATGCAAATTATATACATAAAAATCATATTCCTAATCAAAACTCATTGAAACTCAAATGCTTAAAAGAAATTAAAAACAAAATTCCTCCTAAATTCTTGCATTATAAATAACCTATAAACATCAAAATCTTCAAAACAAACTCAAATAATCTAAACAACACTCCCTTTAAGCAAGTGCAACTAGTTCACAACACATAATTTTCTCCCTTTAAAAACATAAAAAAACATTAAAAAAAGTATAAATAAACAAATATCATAAATAATGGCTATTTATCATGCCTAATTCTCTTATAATAATGCAAAAATTATCCTCATTCATTGGTTTACTTAAAATATAGATTAATTGATGAGTTGTATTAACAAACTGTAATATCTATATGACTTGTCTTAAAATGTTGAATTTGATTCTTAGTCAAGCAAATGACATTACTTTTATTATACTTAAAAGGGATCTTGGAGAGTTCTATGTCATAATCTTTAAATTGTTGCCTAAGTTAAAGTGTTTGAGCACTGCTTACTATAACATATTCGACTTCTACTATAAATAAAGCAACTAAATTTTGTTTCTTGCTAAACTATGAGATTAATACATTTACTAAAAATTGGCATGTATTGTTTATACATTTACTAAAAATTGGAATGTATTGTTTATACTTTTTCTATTTAACAAACCACCCTTATATAAAGGTCCCACTAAGTCTAAAAATGTCTTCTTAGTATACCAAAGTTCTAAATTCATTATATAACATAAGTACCTAAATATGCACTTCTAAAAAATGAGATTTTTTAAGACATCCTTGAAAACTTGCATACTAATCATTATATTAGGTGTATTAGTAGTAATATAATGTAAAATTCCTATCATACCTAAATATAGTTTGACATCTACCATTTTGCCTTCTTTATCCTTGTTTAGTTTTGTTAATATGCTCATAGAGATTCCTAAAGGTTTAGGATAATCCATTAAAAAAATGCTTGAGTGGCTTATTGGTAGACTTTGTGCGATTAATGAAAATTACTTCACCTATTTGTTTCATTTATAGTCCAATGAGAAATTAAGCTCACTTATAATACATATCTTAAGCTACTTATGCAAATTGAAAAATCCTTGCACAAGCACTCATTAGTAGCATATAAAATGATATTATCATCATAAATTTTAATGATTAAAATAAATTTATAATCCTTCTTTATAAATAAGGTTGTGTTAAATTTTCCTTTAGTAAAAATCATTATCTAAAAGAGTACTTAACCTTTGATACTCTACCCTAGGTGTTTGTTTCAAACTATATAATGCCTCAGTAAATTTAAAAACATGATTGATGCATCATGATTTTCAAGACTAAGGGGTTGTTCTACATAAGTTTCTTCTTGAATGAAATAATTTAAGAAAGCATTTTTAAAATAAATAAAAACCCATATATGATGCAAATACAAGTAATAGCCTAATAAATTCTAACATAGCTATAGGTGCAAATGTTTCCACATAATCTATTCCTTCTTTACATAAACTTTAGCCACTAACCTAACCTTACACCTTACTATGTTACCTTGCTCATCTAGCTTATTCTTAAACCATGATTTGGGGGTCTTTAGGTTTAGATACTAAAGTCCATACTTCGTTTCTTTCAAATTGGTTAAATTCCTCATTCATAATAGTATCAAATTTCTTCAATAATAGCCTTTTTTTATACTTTTACACTCGATTTGAGAAATAATGTAGAATGAAAAATATTTCTTAAAGAAGATTGATTAGTCACACCTTTTTTAAGTTAACCTAGAATTTACTTTGAAGAATAATCTTTCTTATATATTCCAATAAATCATTAGCTTCTTGTCTTTCTTACTTTCCTCACTTGGTTCAATAGTTTGTTTACTTGGGTCTTATAAGCTGACTTGGGGATCATCTTTATTTTCTTACATGGCTAATTTCTTATTGTCTTTGTATAAACCTACTTCAACATCTTCAAAGCTTCTCTTGCTCTCAAAAGGGTTAGTCTTATCAAATATGAAAAACATATATTCTCCACTAACATGATTTCTCTTATTAAATGATAAGGCTAATTCATATAGATTTTTATGCAATGTTTTAAAAGGCTTTTATCCTTATTAATATTAATTTTCTCTCTTTAAGAGTTATATTAATAACATTTCGAGTACATGTTGATTTGAGGTGTTAAAGTACAAAAAAGGGTAAAAGATAGAAAATTTGGCCACAAAGTATAAGACATAAATAAACTTCTTCAATAGTGCCATTTACATCATATTAAGACCATCATTATACGCTAAAAAACTAAAGATAGTGAAGGAAAGACAAAAGAATAATAATCTTTTTTAACAACATCATTGTACTCAAGGTTAGGTGTCAATATATGTTTATAAATCGAGAATTGTAGAATATTTAGACAAAGAATGACTCAAATACGCCAAGAAATATATTAAGGTTCCCTCATAACCCAAGGTTCTGCCTAAAACTATGGAAAGGAGAGAAGGCAACATGAAAAAAGAGAGAAGAGAGCGGAAATAGAGATATAAGGATATGCATGGAGTTATGAGAGTTAGGTTTTCATTTTTGTTCTTAGGTTTTTGTTTTTTTTATTTTTAGGTTTTTATTTCTTTTGTTCTTTCTTTACATTAAGAAGTGAGTAGAGTTTGTAAAGAGAGTAAATGATGGATTGAGGAGTAAAACTATAACTATGATGGATCAAATTAATTTATATTCTCTTTAACTCTACCATTCTTTTTTATATTAACTCTTTTCTTTCCATTAATAAATTATGTGTTCTTATTTATATCTTGGTCTTTGTTAATGATTATATGTGTTTAATTTGCCTTAGTTAGGGTGAGGTTAGTAAATGGATTGATTACTGTTCTAATTATCTTGACCTGTATTAAAGATATTTATTTATTTGAGTGCTTAACCATCTATGTTAGACTAGCCATCTAGGATAGATTTTTAGGTAATTAAGGATTCCAGAAATCTAAATAACATAATCTAACATAGATGGCTAAGCAATCAAATAAATAAATATCTTTAATGCAGGTCAATAAACATCATAATCTAAATTAATAAATGACTAAAGCTTTAGTTAATTATGAGAGTCTAAGATTTATAAGAGAATTATAGGTTTAAACTTCCTAATTTTGATTGGAGTGGCTACTAATATAGGACCTTGAAGCCTAAAATCATGAAGAATTATGTAACTTAGGAAATCAATTACATTGTGGAAGCACTTTCCTCCTTAGCTGGACAAGATTAATGATGAGTGTGTAAAGCATGCTGACAGAGCACTGAGATGCGCAACCTAGCTAGGAAAAACCTGTCTGTGTTTACTTCTTTTAAACCTAAAAAAGGTAAGCACATCCATAGAAAATAAGCGAATCAAGACCACCCCACGTTCATATCGAAACAAGGGCCCATCCTAAGGATTTTTCAAATCAATTGATAACTCAAATATCATAAGAATAGAAGAAATCAGTGGTTATGGAATTACCATCTGACAAAGCTCTAGGTCCAAATAGAATTAATGGTCTATTTTTTCAAAAAACTTTGAATAAAATAGTTGATTGTATTATAAATGAATTATAGGAGTTCTTCTTTATTGGCAAGCCATTAAGGAGTTGTAGTAAGACCTTCATTACTCTTATTCCTAAAGTGGTAAACCCCTATTCCTTAGGAGACTTTAGGCCAATCTCTTATTGTAACATCACATATAAAATCATTCCAAGATTTTGGCTATAAAGCTGAAGAAGACCCTGCAACACTTGATTAATACAAACAAGGTAGCATTCGTTGAAGGAAGATTTATTGGTGATCATTTATGGCTTGGTTAAATATCTCTTTAACTGATATCAAAGAAGAATGGCTCCTAAGGATTATGGAAAGAAAATGGATCTTCAACGAGCTTATGATATAGTTGATTGGAACTTCCTTAAAAGCACTTTAAAGTGGTTTGGGCTTCTAGAATTGTTTTTCAAATGGACAATGGCATGCATCATCACTCCCACTTATAACATCCTTGTTAATGGAATTCCTACTTTACTTTTCCATGGTAAAGAAGTTTGCGATAAGGAAATCCTATCTTCCCAGTCCTTTTAAGAAATTAATAGGCTACTCACTTAAGAGATAGTTTCCAACCCACTCTTCAAATTTCATAGTAGTTGCAAGGCACTAAAAATTCATAATCTTAAATTTTCTAATGTTATACTAATCTCCTATAGTATTAATTCTAGTTCTATTTAGGTAGTTATTGAAGTTATTAATGCTTTTTTCAATCATGTTTAGATTGAGTATGAATAAAGAAAAGAACCATGTTAACTTCTCTTAAGTTGCTATCCATCTAGTAGAAGCTCTTTTAGTTGAAACAATGATTTCGATCAATTGTACATAAAACATTAGCTCAAATTAATATGTATTTAATGGCACAAAATCACAATTAATTTGAGACCAACTCTTCAATAAGCGCATCGGTCTCAACAAGTAATATAGTGGAGTATTTTTAAGACTCTGAGTGTCGATCCCACGAGGAAGTATGTATGTGATTGTAAGTACTAGGTAAATCGAATTACAATTATCTAGAGAACAGTTATCTTTATGATTTATAAAAAAAATAATATAAGAAAACTAAAACCTAAAAAGCTTTCAATCTTAATTAATGTATTCTTTTCCTAATTTATTCAGTTATAGTTTTAGTAGTGGATGATTTAATTAATGGATTAGTGACGTTTAATCTAAGGTATATTCTCTAAATCAAGATAGTGATATGGTTAAGACACCGGCTTATCTCTATTGGTCCAATCTTGAGATTTAGTTATACTTCAGACCTAGGTAATAAGCTTAAAGTTTAGGAATTCTAATACTAAATTTCCCTAACTTAACACTAGCACCCTCATGATTAACCAAGCCTTTAGTTATTTCACTAATATAAACAATGTTGTTTTTTAATTTTTCTAATAACCTAGGTAAAGATTGTCGGATCCTAGATTATCTGATGATAATATCCTAAGTAATCAGTTCAATACAAGCATTAACCATTTAATAAACAAATATTAATTCACTAATCATGCATTAACTATTAATTAACACAATTAGTCATCAATAAACACATTTAATAACCCAGCTAAACTGAAATTAAACATTCAACACATAAATTAATCAAAGCTAATAAGATAATTAAATTAAACAACAATTATTTGATTAATTCAAAATAAAAAAAAGAATACACAAAATTAAGAGTTTAAAATGGACAAAATCACATCCTCACATGGTTATCTAACTCTAAAAAATATGATTATAGGTTTTAGAATCCACAAGCAGCCTGGAAATTCATCTTGTGAAAGATTGAAAAGAAAATCAACCTAAAAAACCTACTTAAAATGAAAACTAACTAAACTAAAGGTGTTTAATTCCTAAACCTGATGCTTCAGACATCTGGGGGAGGCCTCTATATATAGGGAAGGTGTAACTGCAAGTAAAGGAAGAAGAAAAACTGGAAAAGTTGAGAAATCTGTTAAAGAATGCGGCTGTCGACACTTAACAACGGTTACACTGAACATCAATGGTTCCGTTGAAGGATGAACAAACCGTCGTTGATAGTTTATTTTTTACTCCTTCAACGGTGGATCCATCAATGATAGATCCATCAACGGTGGTTAAGTAGACCGTTGTAGATGGTTTAGAAGTCAAAGAATTTGCTTCCTTTTTTCACTTTCCTTAAATTATTCACATTATTCTTCAAATTAAATATTTTAAAACATAAATTATACATTTAAGCATTGAAAAAACAGTAAATACACATCAATGAACATCCAAAAACACTATAAAATTCACCCCTAACAAGAAAGCTCAAGAATAAAAGCCATTCCCTTTAAATATCCTATGATTTGGTTAATTTAAGAAAACTAGTCCCTAGGGATTGTTAGGAGTTGTAGAAATGATTGAAAGGAATGTTAGTGTAACATAAACCTATTATATGGGGGCAAATTGTAGATTATCTATTAAATCCTCAATAATTTTCAAATATATTGGACATCCCATCTCATTGTGTGTAAAAATGTCATTAAGGAGATTAAAAAAATCCTTAAAAACTTTAAGTGCAAGAGTGAACCCAAGATAAAAAGAGTAGCCAAGGTTAAATGGATTAAAGTAACTACTCCTAAAACACGTGGAGGCCTTAGTATAATATTAATCAATATTGCTACTAAAACTAGCGTAGTGAAGAGAGTATGACGTCTACTAATTGAAAAAAAGACAATGTGGGTGGGAAGGGTGCATTCCATCCATTTAAAGAATAAAAATTTATAGATTTTCGAGGAAAATTGTAATCAGGGTTGGTCTATACAGCAAATTCTAAGGCTTAGAGGCAACTTTTCATATCTAATCAAGGTAAGAATTGGAAATGGGTGTAGTACATCCCTATGGTATGATAATTAGTCAAAACATGTTCCACTACATCATATACCTAAAGGTCTAGACCTCAAGCATCAATTCTATCCTAATGCTTTAATGTAAGCTATTGTCTACAGAAATGAATTGAGCTACCTTATGAGGGGGTGAGCTATCTTAAAAAGAAACATCCCTGACTACTTTCTTAACAAAGGAAAGGAGGATAAGCTAATGTTGACTCTGAAGAGAAATGGGCCATTTTCTAGCTTATCCTTCAAGAAACATCTATAAGATTATAACATATAGATGCTTTGATGTAAGTTAGTCAGGATTAAGTACAACCTTTCAAAGGTTAGCTTCATAATATGGTTGACATGCAGTTGAAGATTAGCCACCTTAGATAGAATTGGAAACTCGATTAACCTAGACTTACTTTATAAACTTTGTAAGGATAGTGGGGAGTCACCAGACCATATCTTTTTCCAATGCAAGTTCTCTTCCTTATGTTTGATGATTCTGCAAGAGCTGATGAGAATAAACTACCTGGAATTATCCTAGAACGATATATTACGATTGACTATTTCTTTTAACCACAACATATTCTCTAACCTATAGGCCTTATACTTAAGCTTTTGTTGCCTGATCTACTTAATTTAGAGGAAAAGAAACATGAGAATTTTCACGAATGAGAGAAGAGATGTTAACACCTTTAAGAGGGAAACTTTGCTATGGATTAAAGAGGTAATATGGGCTAGAATTGTTGCTAACACCCTTAGCTAAAGGCTTAGAAGTGTCGAGAAATATAATGTCTATGGAGTACAGGAAGGCTTGCAATGATAAGCTATTTATGGTCTACAATGGAGACTATGGAAGCTTATTAAGGAGAGGATCAACTTATGGAAGATCATAAACAAACTACTTGTAGTCATAAGCTTTTTGCCTTATTTTTATTAGTGTCATGGTTGAACCTTACTAGTTGATTTGTTTAAAACATATGCTTAATGTAGTCCGACCAATCTCATTGTAGGCTAAGCTTTACTCCTTTTGGAGTTTATTTATTAAATAATTGTTTTTCAAAGGGATAATAGTTACGTAGGTCAGTAACAATTTCAAATTTTTTCAATTAAGTGAGCAACCTTTAAAATTTGTCAATTGAATGACTAACCTTTAAACAGTATTTCACTTAAGATAAAAAATTAATTATGTTATTTCCATGCTGATGTGGTAAATGGACTTTGTCATGCAGTAAAAGTGCCACATTAGCATCCAAGTGTTCATGTCTCAACTTTTAAAAATTTTTAATTAAGGGAGCAACTTTCTAAAAATTTCAATTTAATGAGCAACCTTCTAAAAATTTCAATTCAATGAGTAACCTTTTAAAATTTATTCAATTCAAGTCAAATTTAATTTTTTCTTACAAAAATAACAAGTGATTAATACACTAATATTTTATTATTAAGGATTGTATAACGACTTTTAAATTTAGTTAGTAAATATAGAACTTATTCCTTCAAAAGATTGAAAACTATTTTATTAAAAAAAATTTTGCAATTAAATATTTCAATTACAAATAAATGTTGAATTATATTAAAATTATTCATTTATATTTTAAAATAAAATAAAATAAAAAATATTTTACAATTTAATATGTTAATATTATAAAATATTTATGAATAATTTAAATTTAAATTATATTTTTATTTATAAATAATTGTTGAATTATATATATTTAAATAATTGAAAGTTATTCTATTGAAATATATTTGAAAATATAACTTAAAATATATTTGAAATAAAATTTAAAATTCAACAATAAGACTAGAGAATTATTTTATAATTTGAAATTATTCAAAAATATTTTACAATTAAAAATATTAAAATTTAAAATTTAAAATTTGTGAAGGTATTATATTTATCATCACAATTATTTAAAATTTCTCAGTTATATCAATCAAAATTTTTACATTTAATTATATATCATAAGTTAGACACAGTTAAAACATAAATTTAATTACAACTATATCTCGTACAAAAGTATGTATCTTATAATGATTATATATTAATTTTTATAATGTTTATATGCTTAAATTGAATGGAAAATATTCAATTATAAAATATTTTTGAATAATTAAGAATTATTCTACTAAAAATATAATTGAAAATATATTTTTTATAATATCAATTGTAAAATTATTTCTAATTAAAAATATCATTAAAAATTATTCTATTTTAATAACTAAATTTTTAATCTTTTGAAGGAATAAATTATACATTTGTTAATTAAGTTTAGAAGTCGTCATATAATACTTTCTAATAAAATATTGGTGTATTAATCACTTATTATTTTTATAAGGAAAAAATTAACTTTAATTTGAATTGAATAAATTTTAGAAGGTTACTCATTGAATTGAAATTTTTAGAAGATTACTCACTTAGTTGAAATTTTTTTTAAAGGTTATTAAATTGAAATTTTTTTTAAAGGTTGGTGCATGTACATGTGAATGTTAACATGACTCTTTTGCCATGTGGATACTGACGTGGCAAAATCCGTTTGCCATGTCAACATAGACATAACGAAGTTAACATTTTTAACTTAAGTGAAAAATTGTTTAAAGGTTAGTCAATCAATTAAAAAAATTTAAAGGTTACTCACTCAATTGAAAAATTCGAAAAAGTTGCTCACCTGTATAATTGTTATCTCTAATTAGAAAGGTTATTTCTATTTTTATTGATAGATTTCTAAACCTCTTATTATTTATTATATATTTATTATTTTTAAATAAAAAAATTAGGGGTTTGTTAGTACACGCACCTTTTTTTTATCTCACGTATGTAGTACTTGCTTGTATCAACCCATTGAGGCCTTGTTCGTGACTCTAAGTTTTTTTCTCCATTTTGCTTTGTTTTGTTTCTTTTTATGCCTCCGCCATCTAACCAACCCCTCACCCATTTCATGCTACACATCATCTGATAAGAGTTTAAGAACTTATCCCTTATTCGAGAGAGGGACGACTCTTCAACAGAAGAAAAAAAGAAAGAATATTGGGACAATTGTTCTACTTTTCAATATGTTTCTTCAGTTTTTAACAAAGAGCATATTCATAACAACTTAGTTCTTGTATTGACATTTGTCTTTAATTCTAAAATCCTCATAAAAACTTTTTATTCTGTAGAAATTACTTATTTAGATATGTAATCCTTCATCCAAGTAGGAGCTTTAGACTCTCGTTTGGGCTTAGGAGCTCTTGGACTTTCTGTTATAGTAGGCTTAGTTTCATTGGCCTCAAATGTGACAAGCAACTCACGTATATCAGTGCTCGACCTATGAAAATTGACCTTGCGCTTGAGATCAAAGTCCAAATCAGCTGAGCAAAAGGATGCTAAGGCTTCCTAAGTGGCTTCTATCTTGTCGTTATAGTGCCATTGAACCAAGAGCTGAGTATGTGGCTGGTCATGAAAAGTGAGCTGGCGAGTACCGATGATGCGAAATGACGCTTGCATGGGTTGAGATCTGGAAGCAGAAGTCAATTGTGGGCACAATTGCAGTGTCGATGTGCCTCTATAACGCTTAAGAAGTATTATGTGGAAGATCGGATGAATTGATGCGGACAGGGGAAGTTCCAACTTATAAGTGACAAGCTCGATGCGACAGAGGATCCTAAAGGGACCATAAAACCGTTTGACGAGCTTCTACAAGGAGTGTCTGATGACCGAAAGTTAAGGATAAGGCACTAATTTAAGGTAAACCTAGTCGTTGATGGAAATGGTATGATCTTTGTGGTGAAGGTCTAACTGTTGCTTCATGTGGTGGCACACCCTAACGAGGTTTGCTTTAGCAATAGCCAACATCTTGTTGGGTTCAAGTATGGATTCAACCATACCATCAAGTTTTATGCTTTTTAGGTTGCAGGTGGGGAGAAACAGAGGAGAGTGACCGTAGAGAGCCTGAAAAGGAGACATGCCCAAGGGAGAGTGAAGACTAGTGTTGCACTAGTATTTATCTCCAAAAGCGAGACCAAAGGCGGGGCTCATCAGACACGAAACATCTCATATTTATCTCCAAACACCAGTTAACAAACTCATTTTGTCCATCAGTCTCAGGGTGATAGACTATGTTGTAAGAGAGGGTTGTACCTAGGAGGCGAAAAGCTCTCTTGAAAAGTGGTTAAAAAAAGAGGATCTCTATCACTAATGATTGAGGAAGCCATAGGATTTGGAGAAAGGGGTTGCTTTATAGAAAGCCATGGGGTTTCCTTTATAAATATTTATTTTATTGGCAAGTAAAACATTTTGAAATAAAGTCCTTAATATCTCTGACCATGACAGGCCAATGGAAGAGTGCTACCATACGAGCCAGTGTAGCCTTGATACTTGAATGGCTAGCAGTTGGAGAAGAGTGGAATTCAATCGACAACTGATAATAGAGATTGGAATCCAGAGGTATGTGAAGGTAATTCTAAAAATTGAGTAGGCCATCCTTATATACAAAGTTTTGCTACATTTTAGAATCGTATTGTAATATACACAGGAGTCGTTATCCAAAAGGGTGTTGGCAATAAAATTGTTGTAATTGTTCCAACATTTGGAGTTGAGGGGAGGAGGTAGTAGTCAGGACAAGAGCATCAGAAGAAGGGATACGGGAGAGAGCATCAATCACCCCATTTGTAGAACTAGGTTTGTACCTAATTTCAAAATCAAATCCCAATAGTTTGGCTACCCATTTATGTTGTTCTGGAGTTTGGATAACTTGAGTGAATAGGTTCTTTAGGTTGGCTTGGTTAGTCTAGATAGTAAACCGGCGACATAGTATGAAGTGGTGCCACTTGTTAATAGCTTCAGTGATTACATATAGCTCCCTATTGTAGGTAGATGAAACTTGCAATCTAAAACCTAGTTTCTTGCTAAAAAACGCCATAGAATGACCATCCTAAAGTAGGACAATGTTTATTGCAAAATTAGAGGCATCACACTCAATAGAAAAAGGTTGAGTGAAATTGGGAAGTTGGAGAATAGGAGTAGTAGTCATAGACTGTTTTAATTGTGTAAAAGCCGGAAAAGCACAAGCTTTCCAAACAAATTGGTCTTATTTAAGCAAACTAGTTACAAGGTTAGCAATAGCAAGGTAATTCCTTACAAAACAATAACCTGTGAGACCTAGGAAACCCTGAAGATCAGTAATGGAGCAAGGTTCAGGCCAATCCATAATGACCTGAATCTTTGAAGCATCCACACTGACACCTTGAGAGGAGATGATATGCCTTAGGTATGCCACAGAGGTAACCCCAAACCTACACTTATAGAACTTATCAAAATATGCGTGAGTCTAAAGTGCGTAAAGAACACACTAGAGGTGCACCAAATGATCATACCACGACCTAATATAGATTAAAATATCATTAAAAAAACTAGTACAAATTTTCAGAAAAATCTCGAAATAAGTCATTCATGGCAGCTTGAAAAGGTTGGGCCATTTTCTAGGCCAAAGGGTATGGCAAGAAACTCAAAATGACCATCGAATGTTTGAAAAGCAATCTTATGAGTGTCTCAGTCAGCCACCCGAATCTGGTGGTATCCTGTAAATCAATGTGAGAAAAGAACTGAGCCCTATGTAATTCATCCATTATAGGAATTAGAAATCTGTCAGGAGTTGTAAGTGCAATGAGAGCATGATGGTTAACACAAAACCTCTAAGTGTCATCTTTCTTTTTAACAAATAAGACTAAGGAAGAGAAGTGATTAATGCTAGGTTTAATGATACCTGCGGAGAGCATGTCTTTAATTATAGAGGTCATTGCCTCTTTTTAAAAGTGGGGATATCGGTATGATTTGACATTCACAAGTAGAGAGTTAGGTTTCAAATGAATAAAATTGTCATGAGAGAGGAAAGATGGTAACCCATTTGGGGTATAAAAAATAACCGAATAAGACTGTAAAGTATTGAGTAAATCTGGTTGAATGTTTGATGATATTGGAATATTGAGAGAAAAAAAAGGAGTGTTAAAATCTGAAACAAGGTCGGGGGAAAGAATAGAACTAGTGTGACATGAGTCTATTGAATTTTTGTGGACTAGGCGAAGTAGTTGGTGGTAAGTAGAAGGAGATGGTAAGGGTGTGTAATCATTAATGAGATTAATAGATTGATCCCCTTTGCAAAAAGACATATAGGGTACAAAAAATTCAAACATGATTGGACCTAAAGTTTGAAGCCATTAGATTCCCAAGATAATATCAGCCCCATAAATTAGGATAACATAGAAGGAGAGATGAAACAAATGTTACTGAAGGAGGAGAGGGGTATCCAAACACATACGAGAACAGGTTAAAGAGGCGCCATTGCCTACCATTACTGAGAAGGAAGGAATGGTAAAAATAGTTTAAGTGTAAAAAGTTGGCAAGCCTTGGTTGGATAATGTTGTGAGAGATGCTTGAGTCCACCAATACTAAAATAGAATGGACGAAAATAGAGCTTGTCAAGCGCAGCGTGCTAGGAGATAGGGATCCTGAGATAACGTCTAGAGTAAGATGAAAATGGACTAAGTCGACATCTAGGAACTCAACTAGAACTATATTTGATCTAGAGGGACTAGTGGGGTCAGTAGATGGAAGGTGGGTGGGTTCATCCATGTCTGGAAGTAAAAGGAGATACTGGTGGGCTTTGCATTTGTGAGTGGGTGAGAATTTCTCATCATAATTAAAATAAAGGCCTTTAGAACAATGGTCTTAGATTTCTTTAGGGGTAAGTTTATGAACATGATAGGGTTAAGTAGGGAAGGGGGTAAGGGAGGTGTAAGGGGAAAACGAATAGAAAAAGTGTTTGTTTTCTCAGTATTATTGAACTTATCTTCTAATAATTTGGCTAGCCCAATAGCTTGAGATATGGAGTAAGGTTGGAGGACATTTATTTCCTACTAAATCTCTAGATGGAGACCTGAGATGAAGCAATTAAGAATGGAGTCAGGTGGTAAAACCACTACGTGGTTGTAGAGACATTTAAAATAAAGTTGATAGTCACTTACAAAACCTGTCTGCCTTAGTTTGAATAAGGCTGCTTGTGGGTTTTCATAGCAATATGGCCCAAAACAGAGTTCTAGAGCCCTGGTAAACAAGTCACAAATGGAAAATTGATTGTTAAGATACTCCACTTAAACCAAGAGAGGGCATCCCCTTTCATATAGAAAGCAACTAAGTCTAGTTGCTGAGGAAGAGGTATTTTGTAATAAGAGAAATATTGTTCTGCCTAAAACAACCAATAGTGACGGGCTGAACCATCAAAATGGGGCATGTTTAATTTGGGTGGCTTGGGAGAAAGGATAGGCAAAAATAGAAAAGAACAGATGGTGGATAAGGAAGGTTGGTAAGGTCTAACAAGGGGGAAGGGATGGGCATGAGGAGGTGGGGAAGGAGTTAGAGACAGTGTAACACCGGGTTCACCATCTAAAGAGGATTTAGGTGAAAGGAGAGAAGAAAGTTGGGTCTGTAATTTAGAGACCACTGCAAGCAAAGATTTTTGTTACTACTTAAACTGTTGGATTATGTCAGTCTGTTATTGGTCCATTTGTTATTACATGGCTTCCAAACAGTCAGTGAGGAGGGAGACAACATCGTCAATGGCTTGGACTGGATTGGGAGGCATGAAGGAAGTTAATGAAAGCACTAAATGATAGGAGCTTAAGAATCTGTCCCTTATTTGAGAGAGGGACAACTCTCTAAGAGGAAAAAAAAACCAATAGAAAGAATATTAAGACAATTTTTCTACTTTTCATTCTGTTTCTTCAGTTTTTAATAAAGAGCATATTCATAACAACTTAGTTCTTGCATTGACATCTGTCCTTAATTATAAAATCTTCATAACAACTTTTTATTTTGGAGAAATTACTCATTTTGATATCTAATCCTTCATCCAAATAGGAGCTTTGGACTCGCATTTGGGCTTAAGAGCTCTTGGACTTCCTATTACAACAAACTTGGTTTCGTTGGCCTCAAGTGTGATAGGTGGCCTGTGCATATCATCGTCTCCTCTCTTGATGACCAGTGACAACAAAAAATTGTCAGATCTACTTATGTGGGAAGAAACTAGAGAAAAAAAATTAAAATGAACTTAGAATTGCTACTGCTAGAAAAGAGTATCATTGGTCAGTTCACTCAACTCTAGCCGATTCAGATCTAGTTTCTACCTTTCTCACCCATTCATCATGAAACTCAAATGTAGATTTGTGTTTTCTTTTTTTTTTCTTCTTTCTTTCACCGGTGATAAAACACAAAAAAAAGGAACTAAACTTAAGCAATCATCATTCTTATGGGTCCAACATAAAATAATAAGGTAACATAACACATCGCCAACTGGTGGTAAAGACTCACTGGTGACATAGTAGATTTCAATGCATTCTTTATATCTAGTTCTTAAATATAATTAACATTTAATTAACATAAATAAAGATGTTTTAGAAACTATAAAACTTAAGTTTCATAACATTTCCAATAATATCAACTCTATTTGTTAAAACTTGGTTTGAATAGGATTAATAAATAATCCATTTTTCTAAACTTTAAATATGATTAAAAAATAATTAAAAAATTCTTATTTTTTAAATGAATGGATTAATAGATAATGTAATTTTTTATATTTTAAAAACTATGTTTGAATAAAATTAACAGATAATACATTTGAATTATCGATAACATACAAAGTTTTAAATTTAGAAAATAAAAAACTTTTATTAAAAAAGACTTTACAAATTAAATCATAAGAGATAAAAACTATATATTCAAAATAAAAATAAAAATAAAATTTAATATGTTGTTTAAACGTATATTAAAGCAGTACTATGATACTAATGTTAGAGAACTTTAATAATTACATAGATTGCAAATAAAATCTTTTTATCGATATATATATATATAATAATAATAAAACATAAATTGCTTTTAGATTTTCACAGGTTAAACAATTATACTTCACTACAAAATTCTTTTCAATTATTTATCGTTTTTTAATAAGAATATCATTTCCATGTGTTTGAATTTACACTTCTTTTATATTTAAATTCAAACAACACAATTATTCATTTTTTATTAATTGAAAAAGCATAACTGTTCAACTTAATTTCATTATGGATGTATTTATGATTCTTGTCAATTATAAATCTCAGTTTGAAATATATATATATATACTATTTACAGATTTTATAATGATGCGTACAGATGATGGATAGAATTATGAGCACGGTGATCGACAGCCTATGTGACTTGGCAAAGCAGGAGAGAGTGGCATAGAGATGTTAAGCTCTAAAGAGAGCAAGGGAGACTCCAGAGGGAGTATATCCAGTTGAAGTTGGTCACGTGACTTGATGGGCTGAACCTGTCAACAAGACTTGGTCTTTAGATGGATGCCATGGCTAGAACTTTTAAGGCCTATAAAACAAAAAGCCTAAAGGATTCTCTAATGGTAGAACTCTAATAGTTAAAGGTTCTAAGTTTGTGTGAAAGTGTTGTGGTGCCTAAAAGAATCCTTTTGCTTCAATGATGATCCTCCCTTGTACATTAGAGGTAGGAGGTATGGAAATATGGCGATGTGAACACGTAAAAGACATACAAGTTGAAAAGAATCGGTGTCTTAGGTCAGAGTTTCTTCAAGATTTTGGTGGATATCGTTGCGATAAATATAAGGGAATATTTAATATTATTATTGGTTATAATTTGTAATTTTACTTTTTGTATTTTTATATTAATTTATATTTTTTCAGTTTTATTTTATTTTTTAAATTTTTATATTATATTGATATATTATTTTTTTCTATTTTTTTACTATTTTTTCAAAATTTATATTTTTAAAAAAACTAAAATCAAAGAAAAAATACACAACATACATCTTAAAATTGTTTACGGAGCTAATCGTGGATTTTGATTGACATGACATGCGACCTACGGTTGTCATTAGACCCTCAAGGACTATAAAGATCCACTTTATTGGGCCATATTATGGTATCATTTGCCACCACAGACCTAAAGGCAGTCCTGGGGCTGCGTTGAGGTCATCATATGGAATTGATATGAACATGCTATTTCAGGTTGTCACGTTTCATGATCCTAACCTTCGATCTTACCTTGATCTACATCATTGGTTGCCGCCATATAAATTCTTTGAGTGACTTCCTCGAAACGTACATTTTCCCCCGATGATTACGTTAGAACAACCTACAGCCTGAAACCTACAATTTGCCCCCTTTTAATATATTTACAAAGGCCTATAAGATATATCCGATTCCTGTAGGAGCGGCTCAAGCAATGAGTCAACCAACTTATTAGGAACTTTGTCCAGGACCAGGCTTGAGGGCATGAGAAAGGACAGCGATAGACCAACCACTCAAGTGGAGAGGTCTGATTGGGCCTTAGCCCTTGAGTTGATTCTAAAAAAATATAGAGATAAGACGTGGATAAGTATGTTTATTATTATTTTTAATTTTTAATTTTTTATATATGTGTTAATTTTTGTGTTTTTTTTAATTTATGTGTTACATGAATATTTTTTTTTAAAATTTTTATACTATTTTTATTAATTTTTGTATTTTAAAAAAATAAGAAATCAAAATCAAAAACGAAAATATAAAATAAGGCCGAAGCTTGAAGCCTATTGATTTGAAATAGTTGTTGACTAGATTTAATATACCTTCACATATTCGATTATGTTAACCCTTTTATAATTAGAGGACTTGTTTTCCTATACTTGGAGAAATTAGTGTGTACTTCGACTCCTTCAAGAATGACATGTGGCTATTACTTCATGATATGGTCCATAACATCGTTGATGACACGGATTTATCTATAAGCTAATGTGGCATAATTACTTGTTTCATATTGGCTTGCCTCCTTGGGGACATTTGAGTTGTCTTCGGATGTAGCTCTGTGCTTGCCTTCTTCAGAAACAAAATACGTTGTCTATCAAAAAGGACAAAAAACAAAATGAAAGAAACAAATGATATTATTATTGAGAAATTATTCAGACGTACTTATAACTGAAAAAGTTGTATCACTCATTTAGAATAAAAAAATCAATAATCGACGTCTAACAACCATTTCCTCAAACAAGTGATGGGCATAATTAATAACACAAACTAACAATACTGTCAAATTAGGACATGACTAACAAACTCAACAACAAAACAAATTACTAAAGCTAAACTCACTTTTGAATCAAAATTACACTCTAAGTCTCAATCTAAAATAAACATGTGAGGGAGAGATTTTGTGAAGATATCTGCTATTTGCTCTTTACTGTTGCAATACTTGAATTGAACTTGACCATTAGCTATTAGATCACGAATGAAATGAATTCAAATATCGATATACTTTGCTCTTCCATAGAATGTTGGATTTTCACTCATTACAATTGTAGCTTTATTTATTTCAAAAATTTTCGATTGTATCTTTTTGTTCTTAGCCAAAATCAGTAAGTAAATGCTTGAACCATAGAACTTGAAAAGTTGTTAAAAGTTGCAACAACATACTCTACTTCAGAAGATAACTATGCTGTGAACTCCGAGTGACAGCTCCAAACCCAATGCGAAAAATACTTCCTGAGATGCTCTTTATATCTTCCAAAGTATCTACTTAATCACTATCCAAAAAATCCATCAAATGAAAATTAGAATTCGTAGCATGCTAGATCCCATAATCAACTATTCCAACCACATAACGCAGGATTTGCTTTGCTACTCCAAGATGGTGCTATGATGGATTATGTATAAACTGAGAAATATCACTAACTGAAAATGCTATATTAGGCCGTGTAAGAGTTAAGCAAATTAGTCCATCTACTAGACTTCTATAAATCTTTGCATTTGCCATACCAATATCATCTTCAACTTGTAACTTCTCATTCAAGTTCATAGGTATGATTGCTCCTATATAATTCTATGTTAAACCTTTTAAGCATATGTTATTTGAGAAATGAAAGTACCATCCTACTTTTGCAATACTTCAAAACCAAGAAAGTAAAGCAATAATCTTAAATCCTTCATTTCAAATTTCTTAATCATACTAGTCATTTCAAGTTTCTGCATTTTTTTAGGTGATGCTTTAATTTCTTAGAAGACCAACGAGCAATCCACTGTTTCCTAGTTCTTTGCTAGAGTTGAGTGTAGGAATTTATCTACCATTGTTTGTAAGTTATAGTGGATCTCCTATATTCTACAGGATTTGCAGGTTACCATCCCTCTTCCGAGTATTAGTTAGTACTGAACTCTGCTTAGTTACTTTGGGACTTGGCTTTATATATAGTAGTTGGTGTATTATTTCGGGGTTAAGAAATAAGAGTTTTATCTTCTTTCAAACTAATATTTTCTCTCAACTACTCTAATGGCTTTGTTATCAGTAACAAAACGTGCGTCGATACACAAGCTCACTTACAAAGGAACAAGCAGCCAGTGGAGGTGAAGATTGGGTGGAAAAGAAAACTCAGGACCTACCTGAACAATGGGTCACGACAACAAAGTGTACGACGATAGAGAGAGAGACGTTGGTATAAAAAGGACTCGATTACGAGGCCCTAAATAGTGGGAGCCTCAGAGCTACTCCTTTGTTATCAGATTACGGGACTCCCACTGTTTGGGGGCTCATAGGGTTTCCGACATAAAAAGGAGTGAGACATTTAAATTCATATTACTTTAATGAAAACCATATCCACCCTTTTCAGTTTTTATCTATATCTGTAAATTTTTTTCTAGTCAAAATTTTAAGTTGCATAATCATTTGACCGAATTTCTTTGGTCATGGCTGTTACTCCTCGTGATTTTTATAATCAATATTTTTCACCTTATTTTTCAATAACCTTGCCCGTTTGGTATTGCCAAATATGTTGGTTGTAATTTATATGTATGACATTGTAAATTTTATTCAATAAAAAGACATTCTTCATCTTTATATA
>JAOXYD010224119.1:0-18679 GCA_028565735.1 Pinacopodium congolense
AAATTTTTTAAAATTTCAAATTAAAAATTTTTAATTTTGTAAATAAAATTTTAAAATTAATAAAACAACTATTTTGGCTAAATCGGCGGTTAACCGGCGTTAGTTAAACTGTAACCGACAGTTTTCAAACTGTAACATAAACCGTCAACTGATGGTTAGGTTAAGGTTTATAAATATTTATAAACATTAACTAATAGTTTTATAAACGCAACTGGCGGTTATTAACTGTAGTCAAGGCTAATTATAATTTTGTGGAGAACTGACTTCTGCTTTGTTTTGGTGCTTATGTTCTGGCTGCTTTGTCTTTTTTTAAGGTTCCTATAGTTTACCTTCAGAAATGGGTTTGTCATAGTACAATTATTGAGTAAAAGTTAGCAACAATTTCCTCTCTTAAAAACGCGTGAAAGTTCTAAGAATGTGCAAGAGCATTTGCTCATTTTGATAACCAGGAATGATGCTTAAGTTTTCGGCTTCCTGATCTTAGTATTCTAACATACAGATGCATATCTAAAAACAAACAACTAATCTAAATATAATAACACCAAAAGAAATCATTTAATTAAAGCAATATCTATGCTATTACTTGGGACATTATATCTGCATAACTATTATCATCTAGCAGATTATTCACAATATCATAACCACAAAATATTTGAGATGTCCCTATACAAAAACCACCAGCCCCTTAACACAAAAACCATCAGGGCCTCTATACATTAACCACCATATGCAACAACATGGACACCTTCATATGCAAAAACATGGAGCCTAAAGGATCCTAACTAAAATATGTCAAATGCATGCTTTCCCTCCTCGTATTCTCACACGATCATGGTCTTAGTATTCAGTCATACAAATGCATATCTAAAAAAAAACAGTCAATCTAAACATAATAGCACCAAAGAACATCCTTCAAATGGAGAAAGTACCAAAAAAGTAAAGAGATAGCAAATAAAAAGTGAACTTGAGACCTTACAAGCTATGAATATGTAGGGCGCTCATATAAAGAGGTAGAGGCATACAAATGCATATCCTGTTTGTAAAAGTGGATAAATTTATTATTCATGTTGACTTTGTTATGTTGAATTTTGAAGAAAATAGGAATTGTCCTTTGATTTTGGGTAAGCCCTTTATGAATATTGGTAAGGCATTAGTTAATGTGTATGAGGGGAAGTTAGTTTTGAGAATTAACGATGAGAAAGTTGAGTTTAAAATGAGTAAACCTTTAAAGAATTCGGTGGAAGGTAATGCTTGTATGAAAATTGATATTATGGATGAATGTGTGAAAGACATAGAAGAGCAAGTTGAGGAAGTCATAGAAGTGCAAAGGGATGAGAATGTGAACCAAAAGGAGGCGTGTGAGGATTTTGAGAAAGAAATGATGGAGGGAACAGATGCTTCCACCCCACCCTTAATTTGGAAACCACCTACACTAGAATTAAACCCTTCCATCCCACTTTAGATACACCTTTTAGGTATGGATCATATCCTATCCATCATTATATCCAATCAACTGGATTTGGAGTAAGAGGAGAAAGTGGTAGAGACCATCAAGAAGTAGATGAGAGCCATAGGGTGGAAAATTTCTAATATTAAAGAGATTAACTTCAATGTGGTGATGCATAGGATCAATCTTGAAGAAAGATATAAGACGGTGAGGTAAAGGCAAAGAAGGTTGAATCCAAATGTGAAAGAGGTCGTGAAGAAGGAAGTTATGAAGCTTTTGGATATAGGGATTATATACATAATTTCATATAATGAATGGGTAAGCCTAATTCAATATGTGCTTAAGAAGAGACGCATGATGATGATGGAGAATGAGAAAGGTAAAAGGGTTTATACTAAGACTATCACCAGTTGGAGAGTGTGTATAGATTATAGGAAGCTTAATTTAACTACCAAGAAAGACTACTTCCCTTTGCCTTTCATAGACTAAATGATTGAGAGGATAACATGGCACACTTTTTATTATTTCCTTAATGGGTATTAAGGGTACAACCAAGTTTTCATTTACCCAAAGAGAAGACCACCTTCACTTGCCCTTAGGAGACTTTTGCATATGGAAAGAAGCCCTTTGGTCTTTACAATGTACCTGTCATATTCCAAAGGTTCATGATGGCTATCTTTGTGGATATGAATGAAGACATCATGAAGGTATTTATTGATCGTTTTTCTTTTTTTGGAGGCTCTTTTGACCACTATTTATATAATTTAGATAGAGCCCTCTAAAGATGTGAGGAATCCATTTAGTTTTGAATTGAGAGAAGTGTCATTTCATAGTCTAAAAAGGAGTTATTTTAGGTCATAAGATCTTATACAAAGGGATTAAAGTGAACTAAGGCAAGACTGAAGTGATTGAGAAACTCCCCCTCCTACCAATATCAAGGGTATCCAAGCTTTCCTTGGCCATGTAGGGTTCTATCGCTAGCTTATCAAGCACTTTTCTCTCATTGTTAAACCCTTGACTCATTTGCAAATTAAAGATGTGTCTTTTGAGTTTAATGCTAATTGTTTACATGCTTTTGACAAGTTGAAGAAGTCACTCACAACAGCACCTATCTTGACTTCATCAGATAAGTCATTGTTTTTTAACACATTTCTTTAGACAAAGACTCTGTTTTTTCCTCTTTTCGAATGGTAAATATTTATCAGAACATGAAGTGTGAATCAAACCCATGTTTGAATGGAAATGGAGATACTGATGCAGTTCTTCCCTTTAACATAATTACTCTGATATAACTGACTCATTTGGTACTTGAATATTTCCCAAGAGCTCTAGTCCATTTACTGTTATTGCTTCTGTAAACATATTAGCTAAATAATCCCAACGTGTTATATAAGGTAAATATTATATAATTGTTCGGTTTTCTGAAATTTTTTCCATTCCTTTGTGTAAATAGCCTAATATTGGTTTAAAATCAATAATATCTTCACCGTCTAGAGTAACGATGAGTCGAAGAATGCTATGCATTGATGGGTGGTGGGGAGCCATATTAACTATTATAAGGCCTTTTCTTGTAACTGGTACATTCATAATGGATTCCTCGATTAATTCTTCTATGAATCATTGAAACCAAAAATAAATTCATCCAAATTCACGATCTAATAAATAATAATCAAATAATTCAAAAAAATTAACGAATTTTTGACTCTCGAATACCTAGCTTAGTAATTAATTCTTTATAACGTATGCGGATCCAATCATGATCTTATAAATTTCTTATAATAATAACAAGAAATCTGGTCGTGTCCGTTATATGGAAATCAGAGGGCAGTGATTCATTCCCTTGACTCATACTGATGAGAATTTGACTCCACGAGAAATGGAAAAAAAAAGCTACTAGATTAGCCTATTTCTTCTGTATCCCAATTGAAGTATTTTGAAATGAATTAAAGATTGAACATTTTCTTATCAGGAGATAAAAAATACAAGAGTTAATCTTTTTTCTATAGCTATAGCATAACTAACCCAGCTGAAATTGCTTCACAATATTAATGAACCAAAGAAGGTGTATTATATATAGAATACACGAACAATTATAAAATTATTAGATGTGATGCAAGTAACCATGCCATTGGAAGTATGCTTAGGCAATGGAAGGAGAAGAAGTTATATGCCATTTACTATGCAAACAAGACCTTGACAGGAGAGCAATTGAACTACATTGCTACTGAGAAGGAATTGTTTGCAGTGGTATTTGGATGTAAAATTTTTTTACAACTTTTAGGTTCAAAGGTTATTGTGTTTAACAATCATGTGGCATTATACTACTTTTTTCCAAAAAGGATGCTAAGGCAAGGCTAATCTAATTGGTGCTTCTACTCCAAGATTTTGACATTAAAATTAAAAGCAATAAGGGAGTTTGGTAGACCACTTATCAAGGCTTGAAGGAGGACATCATGAAGAAGAAATGAAAATCAAGGAGAGCTTTCCTGATGAAGTCTAATGATGGTAACAAAACATTTTCTTCCTTAGTTTGTTGGCATTGAAAATGACTTTTCAGGTGGTATTCTTCCCCCTAATCTCTCATATCAACAAAGGAAGTGTTTCTTATTTCAATATTCTCGGTATATATAGGATGAACATGTTTTATATATGATACGTGCTAATAGTTTGATCCATAGGTGTGTTTCAAAAGAAGAAGTATATTAAGTTTTGACTCAATATCATAGCTCCCTTTATGTAGGATACTATAGAGTGAATAAGGCTGCACGTATATTGGAATGCAGATTCTATTGGCCAAGGTTGTTTAAGGATGTTAGAGAGTTTCTGTTGCATTATGATAGGTTCCAAAGAATGCTCAATATATCAAAAAGGGATGAGATGCTACTCTCAAATATCATGAAGGTGGAAGTGTTCAATGTCTAGAGATTGGACTTTATGGGACCATTCCCATCCTCTTTTGGTAACTTGTACATTTTAGTTGGAGTTGATTATGTTTCAAAGTGGGTTGAGGCTATAGCTACTCCAAAGAATGATGGAAAAGTGGTTTAAAGGTTTATTAAGAAGATATTCACTAGGTTTGAAGTGCCTAGAGTCATTATAAGTGATGGATAAGTTCACTTTTGTAATAAACCCTTTAAAGCTCTTTTGAAAAGACACTACACCTTACCATCCTTAAACTAATGGCCAAGTGAAGGTGATCAATAGAGAACTGAAGAAAATCTTAGAGAAGGTTGTAAGCAATTCAAGAAAGGATTGGGTGATGAAATTGGATGACACCTTGTGGGCTTATCGGATAGCTTTCAAAACCCCTATAGGTACAAATCTATATAGATTTGTGTATGGCAAGGCGTGCCACTTACCTTTAGAGTTGGAACATAGGACTTACTAAGAAATTAGGAAATTGAATTTGGATTGGAAGCTAGTTGGTGAGAAACTGTTGTTACATCTACGATATAATGCTGATGAGAATTCCAGGTTGTATAAAGAAAGACTCAAGAAGTGGCATGATGCGCATATTAAGAAGATGGAGTTCGCAAGTGGAGACTTGGTGCTATTGTTTAACTCAAGAATCAGGTTGTTTCCCGGCAAGCTTAAGTCAAGATGGAGCGGCCCATTTAAAGTTGTTCAAGTGTTCACCTATGAACCGTTGGAGATAGACAATGATCTCAAGGTGAAACCTTTAAGGTTAATGGCCATAGGTGTAAGCTATATTTCATAAGGACATTCTTACAAGAAAAGGAAGTAATTTCTTTCCTTTCATTCACTTACTTATGATTGAATTAAGCAAGGTCAAGCTTATAACCTTAACTTAACATATTTTGCTAGATTGTGTGTGTTTATTAAGATAATTGTTTTTCTTGTGTTCGATTACTTATGTTTAGTTTAATTTATTTTTTATTTAAATTGATTTAGTTTAGTCTTAAGATGTCTTCTCTTTAATTTTCAGACTTAATACTTCATAATGGTATAGGATAGAGCACAACATGAAGAATAATTGCACTAAAAAAAATAAACAACTAAGGAAACCCCCACACACATGACGTGAAGCCATGTTCATAACCTGGCTATCAAATCTAATAAGGGAAGAAATGATTTGGAGGTGCCACACCTATGGCTTCCATAAGCGTGGGTTGATCTATTTAATATTTTCTAATTATGTTTAAAATTTTTTGAAAATTTAGAAATCTTCAGCACCACGCACATGGCATCCATACCGCGTGCGTGGTGGCGCACTAAAGCCCACACATGCTGGTGTTTTCTCTTATGCATATAAGGGGCGCTTGCTGACCCTCCCCCTCATTTCTTTAGTTTTTAAGTCCCTCTCCTCCTGTTTTGAGCTTCTCTCTCTAAACCTTTCCATTTTCTCTCATTTTTCACCTCCAAATCTATCTGTTTTTTTACCTAATTTTGTGCCAGTTTTGAGCTTCTCTCTCTAAACCTTTCCATTTTCTCTCATTTTTCACCTCTAAATCTATCTGTTTTTTTACCTAGTTTTGTGCCAGCCCTTCAAATATTTCACCATCTTCTTCCTATTTTTGGTTCAATCTTCACTCCTTCTCCTATAACTCTTCATTTTTTTTGCTTCTACATTTATTCTCTCTAATAGCTTCTTTTTTTTTTGCAAGAACTCTCTATTCATAGCACCAAAGAATAAAGAGCCCGTTATACCTCGAGACTGCTTAGAGGAACTTGCAATTAGTGTAGATTCTCTCGATTTTGCTTTATGCTTCAACTCTTTATTCCCTATTTTCAATCTAGTAGAAGGTGAGCGCCTTTTACAAACAAAATACCAATAATTTGTGCCACTAAAATTATCAATTTTGAAGTGTTAGATAGCATAGGCTTGTTAGAAGAGATAGAATCATTACTTAAGAATATTGGCTAGGACAAAATTCTCCATTGTAATTATGTTGCAAATCCTAGGTTGATTTTAGAATTTTTCTTCACCCTATACTATAATGATGCCAATATATATATATATATATATATATTTTGTTCAAGCTGAATGGAAACGCATATAAATTGGATTATAGTGTTATGCAAGATATATTTAACCTTCCTAATACTGAACTGATTGACCCTTACCAAATTTTAATGTACATGCGTATTAGCAGCATTTAGCGGGTGAGCAAAAATTTAATTCTAGGAATGCCTCAAATTTATTAATTAAACGTCATATGCATTTGTTGTTACATAAATCATATGTTCAATGGTTTTTAATGAATTGGAGAGTAATAAATTTTCTATACAAGAACTTCTCTTTCTCTGGTGTATAGAACATCAGTAGCCAAATAATACATCAAACAGATTGTTTAAGTCCATTATAAATGTTTTCATGAAAAAAGGTAATGGTTTTGGCATGGATTACATTGTAACTGCTCTTGCTTTACATTGTCATGTTGACCTTGTTGATTTACTTATTGATGCCCTTGATTTTTTTTTATTTTGAAAGCTTATATAGATCAGAGATCATGGAGCACCATTCCCTGGCACTTCGAGATCCCTTATTTAGAACTTCTTTCTTTTACAAGAGCCACATGACAGCACGACACCAACTGTCTACCTCTGATGCCCCACCAAACGATGACACCTATCCTTCTACTCCCCTTTCAAAAGTAGAAGGCTAGCAATAGGTTCTTTAAGTCATGCAAGCCAACACCCAACTACTGCTGGAGAGAAATAGTTGTTTAGAAAGCTGCGTAGAGAACCTCAAATCTTAAGTTGTGTAGGTTTCAAAGAAGCAATGATCTCTTGCCCAAATGTTCAAGAAAGATTTTTGCAAGCTGAACCCTAATGTGTCATCCTCCAAACATGCCCCGCCCATATCCTAATAAGCCCTTCTAACCCTTTTCATTCCTTTACGTTATTTCTTTCCTGTATTGTTCTATATTTATTTTTCTATTCGTGTTTTCTTTTTCGTTCTACATTTCACTTCACATTAAGTACAATGTGTTCTTTAAGTGTAGGGAGGTAGTCTTTGTGTTTGTGCTTCATTTTGCATGTCATTTAGGACCCCTATTAGGTTGTTAGTATTAGGCATGCCAATTTCCTTACACTTAAATTTTATGATGAACGTTTCATTATGAAATCCTATTATTGTAGTTAGAATGAGATTAAGTGTGTGCTTGATTTTGAATCAGGCCGCTTGAGTAAAAGGTGAAATATGTTGAGTGATTAAAGTAGTTTACCACATAAAGTTAATCAAAAGTTGATACTTGAGGGATTAGATAATGCGTGAAAGCATGATAGGTTTTCATTTAAGCTTAGGTGAGAAATTAAGCCGATATGACTCCATCTTAAGTCATTTTATTTCTTTGTGAGTGAGATACTCCCTTTAGGTGATTACCTCTATAACTTACTTTAAACTGGTTTGACTCTACTAGATGCATGCTAGATGGAAATGATTAAGACCTTCTTTGTTTTAACACTTGACTTAAATGATCCATCTGTTTTATTGTCCCTTAGAACCTCATTTAAGCCTTTAACCCTTTTTGTATCTTGAAGTAAACACCCTATTTTAAAATCTAAAAACCCTATTAACCTTACCTAATTATAAGTCTAATGAAGTGATAAGTGAGCATTAGTTTTGAGATTTTTAGTTTACATTTTATTCTGAGAGGATTTGAGTGATACTTCTACTCATATAGTACATTGCATATAGTTGCTGCTATTGTTTCCTTATTTATGTAAAAAAAATAAAAAAGCAAAAAATAAAAAGGGAATCAAATATAGTAGCAACAATTAGTATTGAGTACTTAGTTGTATTCACATGCATATCTCATAAATATATTTGGTCATCCCTCTTTATCCTTAGTTCTTTATGAAAACTTGTAAGAAAACCCCCCCAAACCTCTTTGACTCACCTTAACCTAAACTCCATTACAACTGTGAATAAAATTACTTTTGATCTATTATAGCATGTAATATGTATGGAAGAGAATTGTGAATTTTCAAGCCAATGGTAATGTGGTCTCCTAGAAGGAGTCTTGAGTGAAACACTAATCTTTAAACACTTAAGTGAAATGGGTGAATACTGTAAGGAAAATCCATCTTAATTTTATTTTTACCTTTGATCAATGATATCATAAATTGAGTTTGTTTATGTGTACTAATGAAAACTGATTATGATGCATGTAGTACTTTGATATTCAAGCTACCAAAGTTTAAAGGATTTCATGTACTTGATTTCTTTGAAAACGAACTGATAGAATGTAATCGTTTTGTTTAATTTTCTTGAGGACAAGCAAAATTTTAAGTATAAGACACTTGATAGTTGTGTTTTAGTCGTTATTATTATAAGTGCTTAGAATGTGAGTTGCTTATTTTTTAAAGTATTTAGGATTAAATTATTGATCTTTTCAATGTTCTTAATTGTGTTTTGTATTTTGGAATTCTAATTATTGATTTTGGGTTAGAATTGAGTCTCACGGGTATTTTGTTTTACTATGCAATTTTAATGGAAGGGGAAGAAAAAAATAGAGTAGGAGGCACCACCCAAAGAACCCTCATGGCTATGGCACCAATGCTAAAGGTGTGGTACTCCACCCCTTCCTTCACGATTATAGCACTAATACCATAGGTGTGGCATAACATTCCCTAGCCCCACAGGCGTGGGAGTGTATGTTCAGCTCCAATTTTCATGATTTTAGTAAGATTTTAGCTACATAAGCAATTTCAAGCTACACACATGGCTAACATAAAATAGATAGATGACACTTCAAGACTCAAGACATATAAAATGGCACGAAACCTAAGTGCAAAAGAAAGAAAGAAAGAAGCAATATTCCAAAAACTTGGCCATCAAGAAAAAAAGGAGAATAGGTTTTAAAGAGAAGGAAATGAAGATTAATCATCGGAAGCTCCAAAGTCATCCAGATTTCCAAATTTTCTAAATACAGAGAAGAAAGGAAGACAACAAGTGTTGTATTTATTTATTTTATTCTTCTCATCTGTTTTGTTTTCTGGAAATCATGGATATTGTTGAACTTATTTATTCTATGTGTGGCTAAACTTGTTTTAGGATTTGTTGTTTGAATTATTTGTAAACATTTATATGTTGATTCAATGCAATGAATATTTGTGTCATCTATTGAGTTAAAACCTTACAATAAATTAAGAGAATAAGCTTGGTAACTTGTGTTAAATGTACAACGAAATTTGGCATTTTATAGGCCTATAGATGATAAGTTTATTGGTTTATTATAGAGAGATCTCAATAGATTAATATACTACCTATAAGATTGCTTCACAACTACTTGGATTTTTTAGAAAAGACTTTATAGATTGAGAGATTGCAAGGATAACCCTAATTTAATTGCATCTTGAGAAAGGGTAACTAAAACATTAGGAAGTTTTTGGACAAATAGAAATTTAATCAATCAAATAAGAGGGGGAAAAATAGGGATAACAACAATTCCTATTTTTAATCTTGATTTTTCCAAATTCCAGTTTGTTGCTTTAATATTAGTTCACTATTAATTTTTTTTGATAATTATTTCTTTAATTTTATTGCTTGAATTTGTTCCTTAAAGAAAGTTTAACCTGATTTGAGTGACTAAATACAATTCTTGTGGGATAATATCTGCTTATACTACAAGTCATGATCAGTGCACTTATAGTGTTAGTGTAACGTAAGTTAGTAAATAGCTTAGCACTTGTAGTATTAGCGTAAAGTAAGTTAGTAGGTAGTTTAGTAACTAAAAAGAATCAAGCTTAAGTAAAGCAAGTTAGTAGGTAGCTTAGCAACTACCAAGAATCAAGTTTAAGCACTTGTTCTTGCAATATATGTAAAGAAAAAAAGAGAAACAAATGATTAAAGGGTTTAGATTGAACCAAATGATGCTTCAAAGTAATAGACAACCTTTAATCATATTTACAAACTTTGGAAATTGTTATAAACAACTTGAAATCAATAAATACAAAGTTGGAAAAGAAAATAGAAAAGAAGAACCTAACTTAGAGGAAGAAGAAGATAAACTAAATTAGATATGATTTTGCTACCCTAAATCTAGTGTAACATTTTCGAAAACGAGTTCTTTGGTTTCAGTTAGATGTTTGTTACAGGTTGGATGCAAGTGGAGCAAGTTGCAACTAATAGGGAGGAAGACCCAGCTAGAAATGTCTCAAATGATACTTAAATGACACTTGAAAAAGAGGTAAATGACATCGTTTTACTGCCATTGTTTATGTCTCAGAATTAAGTTAAATAAAAAGAGGTAAATGACATTAAAGTAGATAAAGCTAAGATATATCTTATGCATTCTCTACTTTATCATTCTTATGTATAGGAAATGCATTATTTTCTTGGTTATGCAAGATTTTATCACAGGTTTATCTAGGGATTTTCGAAGATTTCATAGCCATTATGTCAATTAATTTTAAAAGTTTTTTATTTCATATTCAATGATGAGTACAAGAAGGTATTTGACCTTTTGAAGGAGAAGTTAGTTACGGCATCCATCCTACAACCTCCTAATTGGGATCTCCCATTTGAGTTTATATGCAATGCCTCCAATTATGCCATGAGAGCAGTTTTAGGTCAATAAGTGGGGAGGACTCCACATGTTATCTATTAGGTCTCAAAGATCTTGATGAGGCTCAATCCAACTACAGTATAATAAAAAAAAAACAACTTCTTGTTGTAGTTTTTGCTTTAGATAAGTTCAAGTCTTATTTGTTAGGAAATAAAATCATTGTTTATTCTCATTACGTAACTTTAAAGTACCTACTTTCAAATAAAGAGGTGAAGTTAAGACCCATTTGTTAGATCCTTTTTCTCTAGGAGTTTAATGATGAGATTAGGGATAATAAGGGCACAAAGAATAGAGTGGTAGATCACTTAAGCCAATTAGTTGACCATATCATTAAAGACACTTTAATTAGTGACAATTTTGCAGATGAACAATTACATACAATGCAGGATCCCTTGGTGTATAGATTTGGTGAACTTTTTATTTTCTTGATAATTTCCCATTGATTTCATCAAGGCACAAAAGGATAGAATGAAAAGTTTATTCAAGTATTACATTTGAGATGATCCATACTTGTGGAGACACTATGCTGACCAGGTGATGAGAAGATGTGTACCTGATACTGAGTTTTCTTCCATTCTAATTTTTTCATTCTTATACATATAGAGGACATTTCAGTTTTTTAAAAAATCTCACAAGGCCTTAGAGAGTGGATTTTATTAACCATCTTTATTTAAAGATGCTTATGATTTTTGTATTACTTGTGGCAATTGCCAACAGACAGAAACATTAGGTTTCAATAATGAAATGCCCTAAACTTCTATCTTAATTTACGAAATTTTTTATGTTTAGGGTATGATTTTATGGGACCCTTTCCATCTTCTTTTGGATTTCAATAAATTCTAGTTGTTATTGATTATATGTAGAAATGAGTGGAAGCAAAAGCTACTTGAACTGACTATTTTAAAATGGTTGCAGAATTCTTAAAATCACATATTTTTTTCTAAGTTTAGGATTCTAAGAGCCAACATAAGGAACAAGGGGTCACATTTTTATAATGGAATAATTTAGGCTCTCCTCAAGAAATACCAGGTAGTTCATCGCTTCTTTACAGCTTATCATCCTTAGACTAGTGGATAGGTCAAGGTATCCAACAGACAGATTAAGTCTATTTTAGAGAAGATGATCAATCCTAATAGAAGAGATTGGAGTTTGCACCTCAATGATGTTTTATGGGCATATCACACAGCATACAAGACTATAATTAGGATGTCTTCATATAAGCTAGTGTTTAGGAAGCCATTCCATTTACCTGTAGAGTTGGAGTACAAAGCCTATTGGGCGGTGAAGCAAAGCAATTTGGAGTTAGAGACTAGTAGTGTGTATAGAAAGTTCCAGTTGCAAGAGTTAGAGGAATGGCACCATGATGCATTTGAAAATGCTCATATTTATACAAAAAAGACCAAGGCATTTTATGATAAGTACATCTCAATGAAAACATTTATGATTGGTCAAAAAGTTCTTCTTTATTACTCCAGACTTAAGCTTTTTCCAAGCAAGTTGCATTTGAGGTAGACAAGTCCATTTATCGTTACCCATGTGTATCCCTATGGTGCCATTAAGATTAAGAGTGAAAAGATGAGGAAGGAATTTAAAGTCAATATGCATCGTCTCAAGTCCTACTTCGATGGGTAAGTTCATAATTTGGAGGTGATGGAGATTGAAGCTCCAAATTATGTTGCCTAATTTATGAGACATGGATTAAGCTAAAAATCTTAGACAAGCTCTTGTTAGGAATCACCCCATCCATATCCTTTAGTTTTTATGTTTTTCTACTTTCTAGATAGGATTTAATTGCTTTGTGTTTGAGTGTTTTACATACTTTTTACTTATTTTGTTTATAAGTGCAAAAGTGAGCTGCAATCTTTCTTACCAAAGAGTGACCTGGTCTACATAATCCAGGAGAGTATCCTTATCACCATTCCTCTTTATTTTTCACTGCATTTGGAACATTGAGGAAAATGTTCCATTTAGTGTGGGAATGGGGACCAAATCCAATTATCATATACTTGAGTTATTGTGAGTTTAAGAATGGTAATTTTAATGCTTTATCTTAAAATAGCCTTGATTTTTAGTTGATTGTTAATTGTGGGATTTTAAGCAATTGATTTCGTTAATTTGGTTAACTTTTATCAACTCTTGAAATGATTACTATCCTCAAAACTTTTTTTTTCTTCTTTCTCCTTTGAGTGTTTTGCATGTGTTTTGTAACCTCTATGTATGATGTTAAGTCTTTAACGACATTTTATAGGGTTTTCCATGTGAATTTAATGATTAGAGATTTAAAATCATGTGTTAAAAAATGTGTAAAAATTAGTTGGGTTTTCTTTAATAAAGTGAGCAAATTTCACTACACTAGCTTTAAACTAAGTTTATGAGTGGTACTAGTAGCCATTTGAAAGGGTGATTTAATCAAATAATCAATTGTGTTTACGAAAAAATGTTCACCTTCACGTCAAAAAATTCAATAACATCTCAAACAAGTTAAAAGTAGTACCCTAGTCTAGTAATCGAGGTATTCAAGATAAAATGTTCACCTTCGCAACAAAAGGCTAGGTGACCTCCAACATATTCCTGCAAGTTCAAATTGTATTATGATTTTAGTTATTATGAACATCCTTAACTAGATTTAAGTGATGAACTATGAAAAATGAGTTGGATACTTAATATTATGCATATTAGGTTACTTTCTTACTAACATTATGCTATGATTGTGATTATATTGTTTTTGGTCATTTGTAATTACATTGTTTTTTGTCATGATAGAGTTGAGATTTGTGAATTGAATTAGGGACATTAATTGAATACTATTTTAGTCGATTAGCTTTCAACTGCCGATTAATATTGTTTGAGTGAAGCATTTAAGCTATTGCTTAAGGACAAACAATAATTCAAATATGCGGAAATTTGATAGCAATGCATTATATTAAGTTTTGAAATGTGTTTTTACTATAGTTTCATCTTATTCTTGATGTAAAAAAGCATCATCTGTATTATTTTTTAGTTGAATTGAAGACTTGGCCATAAGACATAAATTCTAGTTGAAAGAGATAAGTTTGGAGAAGATTTTAGGAAAAAAGGTTCCGAGAGGTGCAACACAGAAGTTAAACGATGATTTATGCTACTAATCAATAGTGTTGTTTAACTTCCCAAACCCACTGTTTAAGGTTGTGCATTAAACCCTTAAAATGGTGGGTTATATATGGCGTCGTTTAAGGATTGTTAACCATTGTTTAGCATTCTAAAAACAAAAAAAGGGTAATCAAGACTTTTACTCTTCCAAATATCACCAACCATAAAGAAGACATATATAAGGATTAAGAGGAGCATCTTTCGTTATCCTTCATACCATTTTTGGCAACCACCTCTTTTCTTTATAGTTTTCTTTTATTTTTGGTGTTTTTAGCTTCCTTTTGCATTTTATTTGCAGAAGAATTGTTTATTTTATATTTTAGATTGATTAAGGTTTGCTTTTATCTTGTTTCCACTATTGCTAATTACTATTTACGTTTTGTTCACCTTGGGTTTTATATATTGCTTAGATTGTGTTGAATAGTTGTAAGAACCTTTAATTATCATTCAATACATTGTTAAATATTTATTTTCAGTATTTCTATTATCTCTCCATCATGTTTACTTATATTTTATCTTTTGTTTTTATTAACTTTAATATACTTGGCTAAATTTTTATGGGTTAGAAAGTATTAAAAGGATGATGGGAAGTCAACTGTTTTTTAGGCTTCGATTGAATTGAAACCCTAATTTAGTGCCAAGACTTAGGGATTATTTGTATACTTAATCAATGTATTAGTAATTTCTAGTTTGAACGCTAAGATTGAGCTTTTGATCCATAATTATTATAAGTGAATTTCAAAAGTAGTAATAAATTAATTGGATTTATAAGTAAAACTTAATCAATTAGTCTAGGGATTTAACTTAATTAATTAGTCTAGGGTTTAAATTCTTTAAGTTACATCACCTGAGCTTATGTGATTGTGGCTTAAGTTAACTATTCCTTAGTACTTAACATTATTGAGTCATTAAATTTAGAGAGCTTGTTCTAAGTTATCACGTAGTTAGGGGTGTTTTCAGAATTTATTAAATTTACCTATCATTGAAGGAACTTAAGATACAAGATCTTGTTTATTTCTATAGGCTAGCATCTTAGTTAGAACGCAATTAATAGGTTTTCAATAATCAATTGCACTCCTCTGAATCTTGATAATATCTTCCATCTGCTTTCTTAGCATTGTTACTTGTTTCTTTATATTTTGCGCTTTTTTCAGTTGCCTTCATTTTTTTAATTATTTTTCTATTTATTTTATTTTCATCACACAAGTGTCTTTTTTTTTTACACAATACTAGATATAATATTTACATATTAGTTCTTTGTTAATCGACCCTAGCTCACTCTATTGCTCATTTAGAAGGTTAAGTTATTATTTGGCAGTTAGTAACGAACTTATCAATAATGTTTCCTCATCCTCCTCATCTAAAACCTTATTTACCTCGAGCTATAATGACGATACGACAATAACGATTAATGTCACTACAATAACATGCTAATATAAGCTTTGAACTGAGAAATAATGAATTTCATTAATACATAACTCAAGCGAATAGTCTATAACATATCGTTTAATAAGCATAAAAATAAAATTACATTCTAAGAACAAAATGGACAAGAATCCAAAGACAAATTGTTAAGCAATGTCTAATTAACACTCCCATTACACTATTCCACAATACCTACTAAATAATAGACTAAAAATTATATTTGAAATGGCATACTCACCATATTATTCACTTAAGAATAGCAGTGAAAATAAGATATAACATCATTCAGTATTAGACTAAAACGATCATTCCTTATGGTCTCCACATCAACTAACTTACATTACAACAAACGTGACAAACATGAAATACTTAAGCATTAACATTTTACCGTAGCTAGAGCATGAATAATGAAATATCTTCCAAAAAACAGCGGTAAATTATTTCTCAATTGTGTTTTTTTGTGAAGGTATTCGACGTAAACCAATTTTGACTATGCACATGTACATTCATCACCATCAATGCCTATAAAAGGGCATTCATTCTTCATATTTGGTTTTTACAATCAAGGTTTTATATTTATTATCAATTCATTAGGAATTCATGCTCATAAATGTGTATGTAACAATTACCATAATCTTAATTAAAAAAAATTTAATCAGAGAGGTTGATCCCTCCACAATCCATCTCACCAGATCATCCTGTAACTGGCTCTTGTTTTCTCCCATAAATGAAGGCATGGCTTCTATCTCCCCCATTAGAACTATCTTCTTAGGTTTTTTTTTAATGTTCCTTTAAGACTAACAAAACCAAATATATGAAGTTGAATTCGTCCTAAGATATGCTTATATGTTATTCTTACATATCAGACATAAAATTAAACATAATTGTATGAAAAAAATAACTTCATTCATTATATTCGCTAGCTTTACCTTATCTAGTTTTTATGTCGTATGTTTGTCACCTTCTAGTTTAGAAGGTCTGGCTTCCCTCAACTCCTCTCTAACTTTACTTTCATCATTTTTACATTATAATACTTTTCGAGTTATTCTAACTTTGGCGGGCTACCTCGCACCTGCTAAGATAATGTGTAGAGTGTTGAAACCTGTATTGCAGTCTCCAAGTTTGAAAAAAAAAAAGGTTTGTACTCAACATAGACATGTACTGTAATATTTTTACGATATTAGACGATGTTAAGTGTGCACAAATCACTTTAACTTTTCCATAGTTTTTCATATCAAACTTGCCAATCTCCATAGCCTCATTAATGTTCCAGTCGTCCCAATCATAAATCCTTGATATATTAGGCTGCTAAACTGGCCGGTTGCTATGTATACGATCCAAATAAAAAAATTTCATACAAAATACGTATGTTAATAGTGTAATATGGAAATAAAAAAACATTTTACCCACATGTGTAAGTTTATCGTAAAGTTATAATTACTAACTCACTATAAGAATGACAACACACCTATCCATTGAAGGAGCATATCCTTTCTTTTAAATGTTGTCTTGGAATATTCTATCTCTTATGGTTGCATAAGTGGCTAAGAATAAATAGTTCCCATGCCATCTTCTCACGCTCATCCAACTCAACTACATTAGATAAGAAATTTACACTAATACCATAGGATAGGCTGGGGCACTTGAACACTCCTAATATATAGAAGAAGAAGTTCCTATGAAAGGATTTTTTCTTCTTATGCATATTTTAATTTTTTCAGAACAAGATTTATTGATATTTTATTCTTAATAACCTTATAATGATTCAATAATGTTTCAAGCTTAGAATCTGCTACGTGTAATGGAACACATTTAGAACCATTTGGAGTACTAAGAATTCACATCAAATTATTACCCCAAATATCTTCTGCCTGGTCCTCCCTAACCACCAATATTAGATCTTCGGGATTAAATCATTTACACAACCAATAAACAAGGAAGGTCAATATTCTACTTTACTTTTGAGAAATAACATAGAAACATTTTATACACTTCGTACAACGTTCCGCTCTCTTTGACAAAATACCAACGATTCCTTACATACCAACCATATGATTCTTAGTAACTCTTTTTAGCCTTCCTACCTTCCCAACAACATGACACCAAGTATAAGGGAGACATAGAAATACCAATCCAAATAAAAAAACTATGTACAATCTAAAATATTATAGCTATAACTAAACTGGAACCATATTCAAACATTTGGATTTTATCTCCTGTATAACTAATGTATTGAAACTTAGACCTTATGCAAATTTGTTTACAACCCAACTTAATTCTCACTTACTATTTCTCAAGAACTTGTCCCTATAATTGTAGAAGTATATTCTATTGCACACTAGCAATATTTCTTCAAAATGTTCATTGCTATTGAGCTACAGATTAATCAAATAGCTAGATAATTTAGGTTAATTAGTTCAACAACACATTCATTCCTCTTATAAGGTGACTTGCAGAATTTATTTCGTAAACCTAACTATAACAATTATAAAAAGAGATTTTGAATCCTAACTTTTGGGCATATGTTCATTCGTGTTGGTTTAATAAAAATTACAGAAAGACAACTTTAATTACAAAAGTTACATGAAAGGGATATTACCTTCAAGTATTGCTTAGACAAATGAGTATCGTTGTTTTCACTTTCAAGGTATAGGATAGAGTGTAGAACGAGTTACTTATTTTCAAAGAACAAGTGGAAGAAACAATAGGCTCTTATTTTAAATGTAAGATGTTTTGACCATAAATAAACTTCTTATGGATACCTTACTAATTGTGAAGTTGCCATTACACTTCGGCCCTATGTTGCCTTCTTTATCCATGTCATTGTTATGATGTACAGTAACAATATATGGTAAATTTACACTATAGTCCTTATACGTATTCTTTATATTAACTATATCTTATTTTAGGTGTAAGAACAACATATTTTTTTTAAGAAGAATAACACATTTTTTTAGGGTGTCGTCTACCCATACTTTTGTATCCTATTTAATACTTAATGCAGTATGTACATTGTAAGTCCTATGGCACCTAAGAGGGGGGGTGAATTGGGTATTAAAAACTTTTTACAAACTCAACCTATCAACTTAAATCAATTTGAAAACTAAATGCAATCACTAAACCAATATTCAACCTAATATGAAAT
>JAOXYD010224136.1:0-18677 GCA_028565735.1 Pinacopodium congolense
GCGAGGCCACGACGCGATCCGTGACCGGATCGGCCGGGTAGAGACCGGAGAAGTCGAGCGGGCTGCCCGCCGCGACCTCCAGCGACACGTCGCGCACCGGCACCCACTCGGCCCGCGCCGGGGCCGCGGCGAGCAGGGCCGCGGCGAGCAGGGAGGCCCGGATCACACCGCGTTGTTGGCGCTGTCGCCGCCGGTCGCGTCGAAGGCGGCGCCCGACACCATGCGGGCCTCGTCGGAGGCCAGGAACAGCACCACGGGGGCGATGTCGTCCGGCGAGATCCACGGCACGCCGAGTGGCGACTTCTCCGTCAGCTTCTTCTTCGCCTCGGCCTCCAGCTCCTCGGTGGGCCTGTCGCTGTCGAGGTCGCCCACGGCCTGGGCGTAGCGCGAGCGGTGGCGCGTCAGCGGCGTGTCGATGAGGCCGGGCACGACCGCGTTGACCGTGATGCCGTGCTGGCCCAGCTCCAGCGCGGCCGACTTCATCAGCCCGATGATGCCCCACTTCGAGGCCGAGTAGCTCGCGCCGAACTTGGTGCCGTGCTGGCCCTGGGTCGACGAGGTGAGGATGATGCGCCCGCCGCCGCGGCGCACGATGTGGGGCGCCACGGCCCGCACGGCGTTGGCGGTGCCGTTGAGGTTGACGTCGATCTGGTCGTGCCAGTCCGCGTCCTCCATCTCGAGGATCGGCTTGAAGTCCTGGATGCCGGCGTTGGCGAACAGGATGTCGATGCCGCCCAAGGCCTTCGCGGCCTCGTCGGCGGCGCGGCGCAGCGCGCCGATGTCGCGCTGGTCCAGCGTCTCGGCGAGCCAGCGGCCGCCCTCGGCCTCGACGAGGCGGCCGGTCTCGGCCAGATATTGGTTTTATTATTTTTTAGCTTTTGTTTTCTTTTAATTAATTGTGTTTAGTGTTTATTTAATTTTTATTTTTCTTTATTTAATTATGTTTATCTAGTTTAATTTTGGGTTGGAGGATATTAATGGGATTTTAGCTTAATAATCAGGAGAATTGATTACATATTGTGATTTAGGTAAAGATTGAATTGGGATTTTGCATAAATGACATGAATTAAAGATTAATTCTTAAGATTGGTCATCTTAGGTTTAATTTCTAATTCTATTGTTAGGAATGAACTTGTGATACGTAATAGTCCTAGTGATTTTCATAATTAACAATAGGCTAATTGAATTTGTCATTGAACTTAATCAATTTAGCCTAGAATTCTAATTCTTTAAGTTAGAAAATATGAACTTGTGAGATTGTACCTTAGGCTAATCGTTCTCTAGTTGTTAATGCTATCGCGTCGTTAAATCTAGAGAACTTATTCTAGGTTGCCTCATGATTAGGGATATGTTTTCTATCATATAGGACCTATCTAAAATTGGTAGAACTGAGGGTTTAAGAGCTTGTTTGAACCTATAGGCTAGCATCTTATACCAATAACAAGTTATTTATTTCGATGATTGATTATAAGTCTATAATTTCTGATATGTCTTCCATTCATCTTTCGTATTTCTTGTTTGTTTCTTCTTTGTTTTGTCATAGTATTTAGTTTTGATGTCTTTACTTCCAAGGGTTTTATTTTATTTTTGGCAACGTTAAAGATAACAATTCACTCTAGCTCTCTGTGGGAACGACCTTGACTTGCCCTAGCTACTTAGTTAGGTTAGTTAGGTATTTTATTATTTGGTAGCTTATAACGAGCTCACCAATTCCACTACACAATACTGTCTTATCATATTCATCAAATTTTATCCAAAATAACACCAAAGAACCATCCCATAACAAGTCCACATAAACTAAGTGAAGTCCCAAACCTGAAAATTGATAAATTGGGTCGTCTATTGCCCTTCCTTCCCTTCCTTTTTAGCTTTTCTTGATTCACCACCTTGATTTCCACCTATTCTTACATGAAAAATGATGGAATGAAGAAAATGAAATGGAGAGGAGAAAATCTAAACTTAGAATGTCGTGAACCTCCTCTCCATATCCCCATTTCAAAACTTTCAATACCCTCACACATGCTTTATTATTATTGGTCATACATGCCTTAATCCAATTGGTCCACATATGCTTTAATCTAATTGGTCCATATGTCCCTTTTTGAAAAATTGCATATTGATCATTTTTCTTCCTTTACTTCCCATATTAGCCCCATATTATTAATGAATTTCATTCCCCTATGTATTAATTTTCTAATGTCATAAATTTCATGCAATTTGGTTAATTATTTCGGGAATTAACCCTAAAATATCATAGGTTGTTTGAAAACATGGGCAATTGCCATAACGTAACTTCAAGCAAGAATTCGAAGACCTTAGAGGCACAATAAAATTTTGGTTCCTTTATAAAAGTTTTAGATCTATGTCTCTAGATTGGACCTATAAATACCAAGATATGGCCAAATTATCGATGTATGTTCATGCTAAAATTAACAGATTACCCGTTTACCCAAATCTTTTATATTAGATATCTTTATGATAATTGATTTATTATGTTCACTTCTTGATGAACCTTAGACATGCTATAATACTTATAGGGTATATTTTAGGGTGTTACACAATATTCATCATCAAGTGGCAACTCCTTATCATCCACAAACAAGTGGCCAAGTGGAAGTAGAGAACTGAGAATTGAAGAAGATTTTGGAAAAAGTAGTGAACACCTCCATGAAAGATTGGACTTTGAAGTTAGATGATACACTTTGGGTATATATAACGGCTTTTAACACACCTATAGGTACTACGCCTTATAGACTTATGTATGGCAAGGCTTGTCATTTACCTTTGGAGTTGGAGCATATAGCCTATTGGGCAATTCGGAAGTTGAACATGGATTGGAGGCTTACGAGTTAAAAAATATTGCTACAACTTGATGAGTTGGAAGAGTTCAAATTTGAGGCTTATGAGAATGTTAAATTGTACAAGAAAAGGGTAAAAAGATGGCACGAAGCTCACAACAAGAAGAAAGAATTCAAAAGTGAAAATTTAATGTTGTTATTCAATTCAAGACTTAGATTGTTCCCTAAAAAGCTTAAGTCAAGGAGGAGTGGACCTTTCAAGGTCATTGAAGTGTTTATTCATGGAGCATTGGAATTGGAGAACACTAAAGGTGAAACATTCAAAGTCAATGGCAATAGGTGCAAGCTCTACTTTGGAGGACCTATTTCATAAGAGAGGGAAGTAGTTTCTTACCTTTCTTTGAGCTGAACTTAATTGCATTAGAGTTGGTCCAGCTCATGACCTTAAATGAAGCATGTTTTGTGTAGTTTTTCAGTAGTTCTAGTGTTAGTTCTTAGCTTTTAAGTTGTTACTTGCTTTAATCTTCTATTTTCTTTCGGTTCATCATTTGATTTCTTAAGGTTAGTTGATGTTTTTAGGCAGATTTTGTTGTTTGAGGTCGTGATTGAAAGTTTGAATTGAGATTGAGGTATTTGTACACTTTATTTTTGCATCTTAGAAGTGATTAAGGTTTTTGCCCTATTATGATCATGACTCCCTATCATGATTGTGACAAAGGAGTTTGGTCACGATCATGACTAGCGCGATAGTATAAAAGCCTAAAAACCCTATCTTCTCTCCTCTTCTTTGTTTCTTTCTATCTCTCATGCCTCTCTCTCTCTCTCTCCAAGTTCAGCGCGCCACCTCTTTTTCCTCCATTTTTAGCTTAGATTTCCTCAAATCTAATAGCTTTTTTATAAGTTCATCCCAAAATCTTCAATTTTTTGTTGTTTTCTTCTTGTTTCTCCTATTTTCTATAGATTTTCTCCCCTTCCTTCCTCCATTCATGCATCTATCTCTCTCTCTCATGAATGAGCTACCTCTGTTTTGGTTTTTCTCACCATTCTTGTGTGTGTTTTTTTTGCAGGTATTTGCACGTCATGCCTCCAAGAACCAAGACCTTTTGCTGGAAATCCGTCTAACCTATTCAAATCGAAGTAGAGGACTGCGATGTGAGGGGTGTTTCTGTAAATTTTGGGGCACCTTTTCCAATTTTCTCACAAGATGAAGGCACCAGGTACAATCTTTTGAAGGGTATGATTATTCTTATGCATCCTTATTTAAATTTTACTCTCTTAGAAGAAATAGGGCTTAAGGAGAAATAATTGAGATTATGTGCTACGGTTGGGTGGACTTAATTCATTCAAATAGATCACCCTATTTTCACTGAGTTAACACTTGAGTTCTTTACCACCTTACGCTTTAAATTTCCAACTTCAACTAAATTTTGATTTAAGATAAAGGATAAGGCTCATAAGTCAGATGAGAAAGTTTTGAACTCACTTTTTACTTTTCCTAAAGGCTATGTAGAAGATGCCCATCAATGGTTATTGGCATTTTTTACTGAACTACCTTAATTCAAACCACAAAATGCTTCAAATGATAATATTCTTAACCATGAACGTTTATTATTGCATAAGTTTATTTCCTATACTATTTTTTTCAAGAATTAAAGTAACAAATTTTCAGTTAGGGAATTATTTTTATTGTGGTCTATAGATGAGAAGGCCAAGTTGTGTATATCCTTCTATTTTTGTCTAGCTTTTAGACAGTTAGTGACTAAGAAGGGAATAATTTAGGCCTAGGGTATTTAACCATCGCATTAGTGCAACATTTCGATATTGATACTGCTGGTCTAACCCCCATTTCCTGTGAGTACTTTGATCTCTCTTATTTGCGCTGCTTTGAAATCCTATGGCATAGAAACACGGAGCTTTAAGATCCTCGGACTCACACTACAATCAAGCACAGGTTTTTTTATGAACCTTTAAGCCTTAGGGATGCCCCTTCGTATGATGTCGATTCAAGTGAAGATTCAGATGAAGCAGGATGGAAGAAGCTGTGTAATTTACTTAAGGTCCAAAAAAGTCAAACACAGCAATAATTGGCCACACTGAACGAGCAAATGCAATTGGTGATCTGGCGTTAGTGTTATCTCGAAAGGAAGATCCACAAGTCTTGTATAATGTAAGGACTCCAAGCCCCCTTACCAACACTATCTCCCCCTCCCTCTCCATAAGCTCTCTTACTCCCTCTTTTTACTTGTTATTTGTTTCTTTTATTTGTCTTTCATTTGTTTTGTTGCTTTGTGAATTTGATTATTTTGTGATTCTGTATTTTTTATGTTCATTGCTTTTATTGTTATCTTCACACATTGAGGAAAATGTGTCCTTCAAGCGTGGGGAGGTAACTTTAGCTTTTTATTTGTGTTTGCATTACATGTTTGCATGTCATGTAGGATGCATAATAGGGTTTTAGTACTAGTTTCTTGTGTTTATATGTCATTTTCCCTGCATTTGAACCTTTTAAATGATATATTGCTATGAAATTCTATCATAGTAATTAGAATGGGATTGAGATGCATGCTTAAAGTTGAAATAGGTCACTTGAATAGAAGGTTAATCATGCAGATTGACTTAAGTAGTTGGTTATATAGGCTTACCCAGAAATTGACATTGGAGTCATTAGGTGATGCATAGAAAGAGGATAAGTCTTCAATTAAGCCTAAGTGAGGAGTTGAGCCCATATGACTCTATTCCAAAGTCATTTCATTCTTTGTGTGTGTGATACTCTCATAGGTTGTTACCTCTAGAACTTGCTCTAAACCAATTTGAATAGACTAGATGCATGCTAAATAGAAGTGATAAAGGCCTTCTTTTTCTTAACCTTTAGCTTAAATGACCAACCTATGTCATTGTCCCTTGAAAACCCCTTTGAGCCTTTAACCTTTTTGTTTCCTGAAGAAAACATCTCAATTTTAAATCCTCAAACCCCATTAACTTACCCAATCACAAGTTTAATAGTGTGCTAAATCTGCATTAGTTTGGGATTTTTTGCTACAATTTTTTCTGAGATGCTTTGAGCAATTTTTATTACTTCTACTCATAGAGCACATTGCATTTAGCTATTGTTCTATTCATTTCTTCTTTATTATTGTTCAAAAAGAAAAAAACCAAAAAATAAAGAAAAGAAAAGAATCATAATTCGTGGCAAAAATAAGTGTTGAGTAACTTGTTTTATCCATTTTCACGTCTCAAAAGTCATTTTATGTCCTTTTGCATCCTTAGTATTCTAGGAATGCTTGTGATGAAACCTTTTATACCTGTTTTGACCTACCTTAACCCTAACCCCATTACAACCCTTAGCAAAGTCCTTTTGATCTATTTGTGCATGTAATCACTGTAGAGAAGAATTGGTGTAACACTAACCTTTAAACACTTGAGTGAAATGAATGAATTCCATGAGGAAGATCCCTTTTGATTATTGCTTTCCTTTGATTGATATTATCATAATTTGAGTTTTTTTATGTATGCCGATGAAAACTAGTCTTGACATGTGTAGTAGCTTGAATTTTAAGTTGGTCAAAGTTTAAAAGATTGCATGCTATTAATCCTTGTGAAGAGGAATTGATAGGATGGATTGCTTGTGTTTGAGTTTTCTTGAGGACAAGCAAAAGGTTTAGTGTGGGGAAGTTGATAAATGTGCTTTTAAGTTATGTTTTTAGGTTGTTTTTAGGTGTTTTAAGTGTTTCTTTGAGTGTTGTAGCTTTAGTTTATTTCATATTTTGCATCTGTTGCATGATCTATGAAGTGTTTAAGTTTTTCTTTATTTTTTCTAGTGTTTAAAGGTGGATTTTGAGCTTATTAGAGGGATATTTTGATGCACTTTATTTGTTGGTTATGCAAGAAACAGGATTTTAGATTTGGACATTGTGCAAGTGACTTTAATGGACCATTAACCAGACTTTTAGAACTCAGATGGTTAGGAAAATTGGTAGGAAGGAAGATCAAGATGTTAAGAGTCTCCAGTTCACATCTCAAGTCAATCGGAGGTCCGGAGAAGGAGTTATTGTTAAAAGAGTGGAGTGTGCTCAAAGTTGTAAGATTCAGGTCACAATTGTGGCAAGTCAAGATCATAACCCCGTCGTTCAACTACTCTCTGTCACAATCATGGTGGGTCACGATCTTGACCTTCCTTGGATAACTATCCTCTATTACGATTGTGACTGGCCACGGTGGTGACAGTAGGACTGACGCCTAGATGAGTCAACTATTGGATTTTAAGTATTTGAACCCTCCTTTAGACATATTTAAGAGCTCAAAACCCTAAAAGCCTCCAACATTCATTAGGAAACATCCAAAAGAGGCAAGGAGGAGGTTTTTGGTGGCACCCAAAAGACATGCATTAAAACTCTCTCAAATAAAAACGATTAGCCACACATTTGAATCAAAACATCCAAGATATGCATCTTAAACCACATACTTTAATAGATCTAAAAATATGAGGTGAATAAAGTAGTTTAGAAGTTACAAAAAATGTTTAGAAAGCTTCTAGACAAGTCTTAAACTTCTTAACTTAATCTGGATATCAACACAGCTTCTGAATCCACAAGATCTAGCAAGAAAATTAAAGAACATTAAAAAATATGCACATAAGAACATTAACTTTGATTAATCCGAAAAATAGGAGAATATAAGTCATGATTTATATAGAAAATCCCCTATGATGATTTAGAAACTCAGATACATGTCTTAGCTTTAGTCTCCAGCAAACAACAACTTAAAATACACTCTGAAACTCGAATTACAAGTGTTTGAAGCTTAAACTATCTACGAGAAAAATAAGAGCGAACCAAAAGCTTCTCTATCTAAGTTTGATCTGAAGTCCCCCAAATCTCTGGGTGTTTTTTGTGTTTTCTTGGTTGTATGCAGACACCCTAGACCTCCCACATGTGCTAGCAGACAATAGAATTAATTAGGAACACACTAGGGTTGAAATCATCAAGATTTGGAGCTAAAATTGTTAAGTCTGGCAACTAACGGCACCTTGCCACCAAGTAACAGTATCCTGCCAAGGTGCTGTTAGTGCTCGACTTCTGGCACCATAAACGACCCCCTGTTCTTCAACTAATGGCACCCTACCAAGGCGTCGTTTATGAGTAGAACCAAGGGAGTTACTTCATGTTTTTTCTCCAATCTTCATCATTAAGCTCCATTATGCAAATTAAACATAATAAGACATTAATTTAGCAATTAAGCACTAAGTTAAGGGTCATTATTCAAAAAATTAACCATTAAAACTATATCAATTTGATTGTTATCAAGTTTATAACCATGTGATTATAGTTTCTATATTAAAAAAAATTTAGATTTAATTAATCAAAGATAACAAGATTAAACATAATAAATCTATAAATTTGATTAATTAACATAATAGCTATATAAAAATGAAATTAAGAGTTAGAAGTCATAAAATCACATCCCCATATGATGATCCATCTCAGAATTGAAATGAAAAACCAACCAAAACTAAGTTGAATTTGAAAAGCACAAAAGAGAAATAAGTTTATGCCTAATCTAGCTGCTTCTTTGGCTCTGAACGAATCCCTTGATATCATAAGAGGAGCTGCTGCAAGTTGCAGTAGACAGCCAGCCGCAATTATTAAAGAACAAACTAAAAAACGTAGTTATTGACTCAATATGGCGGGCTCTTCTCCTCAATACGGCGGGCTGGAGAACTCTTCATTACTCCTTTTTTTTGGTACCAATATGGGGTCCTTAGGGGCAATACAATGGGTTGGCTTGACTATTGTATTGCTTCTAGAACTTAACTCCTTTTGCTCTTTTTTGTACAACTCTCTAATTATTCACATCAACCTACAAATTAAACAATTCTAAAAATAAATTAAACATTTAAGCACTGAAATAGGGGTAAATACATATCATATCAATTAACATCTAAAAACACAATGAAATTCACCCCTAAAAAATTGCTAACTTAGGCCAACTACATACAAGCCTGAAAGATGTAATCTAAAGGATTGGAATCCTAGAAAAGTTAGTTAAATCTAATTTTTCTATGATATTCATTTAAGTGCTAGCTCTGATACCAATTTGTTGGTGGTTTGATTTTTATGTCTTTTTATAAGTGTAATATATAATTATGTGCAGAATGAATTCTATCATGATGATTGGAATGTTGTCTATATAATTCATCTATAATTAAATTTATTTTCTGATATCTATTACGTATTAATTTATAATCTTGTTTCGATGAATATAGTTTTATTATTCTTTTAAGAATCCATCTTATTTTTAATTGTGTTTCGTAATGTTGTATCTATTGTTCTAGATTGTCTAATTGATATTCGTGTTCTAGAATTCCTTGTTTAGATTGTTGACAAAGGGTATAGTTATCTATGAAAGTTTATGTAAATTCTAGTTTGTTTATCATTTATCGTAATTGTTGATGGATTTGTAGTGTTAATTTTTCTAGATTGTTAACTTGTTGTTTTAATTTTCGTAATTAATTTTTTATAGTAGCTAACTGCATTGTTGGTCAAATAGAAATAGGTTATTCAATTTGTAAAGAGTGAGATCTTTGTAATGATTTTCTATCTTGGCTTGGTTCTATATGTCTAGGGAAGTTGGAAAAAGATTGCCTAGAGGAACTTAAAAAATGCTGATGTGAGAAAGGATGCTGAATTGAAGGTACTTCTGTAATTTGAGGTGTTCCATTGATTCCTATTTTAACTATATCACTAAATCATTGATGTAAATAAATTCGATCTGTATGTTTAAATTCAATACTATGGTGTGAATTGGTTAAGGCATAACTAATGCTATATGTAATTGAAAAGGGATATTGTCCCAGTTTCATAAGATCTGCCTTATAAAATTTATAGGCAATGGTAATAGCTTTATTTAATTTATGCAATTATAGAAGAAGATTGAGTTTATGTCGAGTGTTAAATTTAATTTTCTTATATGCAAGATTATTATTCATAATGGCAATAATTTGATTATTAAGATTAGTCATGCGTTCATCTAAGATTGCTAGTCTAATAAGAGAGTTTATTCCATCTTGATAAGTGGATTGAATTAAAATTTGGATAGTAGAGAGATGTATGTAACCCATTTTATGACTATGTTCTTTAGCAATTTTTTGTAAAGGTTTAGTGATTTGGTTTTCATCAATTAAATTAATATGAAAACTTCCTTGACATTGTTCGATTTGGATGGGTGTTTCACATAAAATTTTTTCATAATAAATTAGATTATGTTGATTAAAAAGAATTCTAAATTTTGAAGGTATTTTTATATCTTGACTGTCTTTTAAGTCTAATTTAGCTTTTACAATATTTTCTAATTTTGCATTTGAAATTAAAGCATCGAGATGAAAGGATCCAGTATTTTCACTTACTTATAGGTTATCTAAGTCTAAAATATCATGAGACTAGTTCATGGTTCTTACATAGGAATAGGATGATCTAAATTGTAATGATATGTAAGCGTATTTTGTAATTCTTGACTATAGGTTAAATAGGATTGAATCATAAATTCACATTCATTAATTCGCATTTGAAAATAATCACTTACATGTTGACAGTTATGAGATAATGCATAGTCTCTTTTTTATTTATAAATAGATATTTTATAAATTAGATTATGTAAAAAATGATTAAGTATTTTTAATTAGTTTAAACAAGAGATACAATGGAAACAAGTAATGGAATTATTATGAGTATTAGAATAAGATGATGCCATTAATCTAATCGGGTAAATTGACAGAAGTTATGGTAGAAAGTGGATGAATATAATCATTCATAGCTTTTAAATCATTAATCACATATTGGAATAATAGGATTTCATTTATAAAAATATTTGGATTTTCAAAAGTTTGTTCAAGAGAATAAATTTTTTGTATAGTTTCGATTAATAAGTCAATAAATAATTGTCGAGAAGAGTGATTTGTATAATCTAATATTTCTAATTGATATAATGATTTATTAATATTGTCTTGATCGCTTTGAGTCATGCTGCTAAATTCTGTAATAAAGAGGTATTAGTTTTAATTCGAGAATTCATTGTATATATTTCATAACGAAGAATAAAAAGTCTTTGATTAATAAACTGAATTTGTTGAGGTAATAAATAAAGTTCATTTAATTGATGAGTTTGTAAAATAACTTATAGTCAAAAACATGTTCTTAACCAATATTTTTTATTATTACGTAAATGTTTAAGTTTTTAATTGTTCTGTAAGGATTTGAAAAATAGAATTATGTGGGTTATGTTCTATTTGTCTTAATTGAGTAATAATATTTTGAAAATATTGATATAAAAATTTGATACGCTGAGAAATATTATTATAATACATATCATATCAATTAAATTCAGGAAAAAATTAATTCGTCATTAATTATCAAGAGGAGAATATTGAAATATTTGAGTTTCATAATGTTGTAATACATATTCAGATCTAATATCAGTGTGTTCTTGTTGGACATGGAGTTTTAACTGAAATCTTGCTTCTTATAAATAGAACTTGTAGCAATTTTCTAAGGCTAATGATCGATCTACTTTTGTTTGAGTTGTATGTCTAAATTGTTCATCTAAAGGGTATCTTGTAGCTAGAATATGTGTGTAAAAGATTTCATCATTTGTATATTCTTGTACAAGATCTTCAAGATGATATACTCATCTAAATAAATTGTTGCAGACTGAATAGATACTCATAACAAAGAGGAGTTTGGGATATGAAATTGAAAATGAGCTATAAAATAAGAAAATAATTGAGTAATGTTATGTTTATCTTCTGTTAATAATGGTAATTCTTTAAGGTATAGAAAAAATAGTGAGGAAGGAAGAGAACAATTAATAATAAGATCTTTAACAAAAGATTGATATAGTTTTGTAATAAGAGAATTGGACAATCTATGTGAGTGAAGAACTTGCATAATGTGTAATGAGAGTTCAATACATACTTCACATTTAGTATAATTAACACATATAGAACAATAACATTCTACAAGTTTAAAATGTAGTTTAGAGTAATAACAAGTAGAAATATGTAAGCTTAACATAATAAGGAATTAATGAAAGGATAATTGGAGACACATACTTGCTTCAAGGTTTAATGATTATGTATCTAAAGGATGCCACACCTAGGCTTTAACAAGATGAGAGAGTCGTAGAGAAAAGACAAGAGAGTGTCTAAAAGAGTGTTTATTTTGCTAGTAGAGTGATGCCTCTACTAAAAACCAAAACTTATATTAAATAGGTGAGCGGGGAATCTGAAGGACAAAACCCAATGTTGCAAAAGCAAAGAAAGAGAAAAAGAAAACAGGAAGGTTGTCGAAGAATCTTCCTTTACAACATAAAGAAAAAGGAAAAAGTAGTAAAGCTATACAAATGTGCAAAAGGTTCTACATAATTGAGTTGCTTTTACATAATTGAAATACTTTAAGTCCTCGATAGGCACAAGCAGTGTCTTCTTCCTCAAGGATGGTTTCCACGCCATCGGATGATGGAAATGATGGAGTTCTTTCATCATAAAAGTGACATTTGTGATTTTTATATACTTTTAACTATTGACATATTCTTCGTTTTGTATTGGTAGAGAGTTGTATCGAGCTTGAGTAAAGGTTCTTCGAACTGATGCTTTAGTATTAACGTGTCCTCGAGAATAGGAATCTTGAATGTAGATATTTTAAGGATGTTGTTGCCTCTGTAAGTAATTATGTATAAAGCTCCTTTCGTGATTTTTTAGATACTTGAAAAGACACCTTCTAGACAATTAATGTTAAAAGTATTGAGTAATTTTGGTGTAATGTCATATGTAGGTACTTTATCCAATGCAGGTACTTAATCATTGGTAATTCCCATTTGAATAAATGCAAATTGCTGTGTAATGAGGTTTCCTTGGGTATTGAAGAAGGGGTAATTGCTGAATACTTTTAAGAAGATTTCTCATTCTTTTGCAAAATGAGATTGATATTATTTTACAAAAGAGGTGAAAGTAGGTCAAAAATGGCATAAGAGATTAGATTTTTAGAGGTAAATAGTGTCAAATAATCTAGTTTTCAAAAGTAAAAATGTGGTAAAAGGGTTAGCTTCTGGTAGGATAACTACTTTTGGTCTAAGTTTTCCACAGTTGACAAGATAGAATTTTTATTGTTTAAGGTCATTGGTCTATGTATTGACAGTAGTCAAACATTCCATAAATGCTTCAGAGGTAATATTGATAATGTCTATTTCAAGTGCTTTAGTAGGAACGGAATTGATCCGACCCATGTTTACTTTCTTACCAATTATTTTGATAGAGCTAGACATGCTAGGTTGGCTTAATGCTACTCTGTAGTTGGGCCTTAGAGATAAGGCTGTCTGTTGGCTTTTGAAGTCATTGAGAGCCTTTTCTACTTCAGGCTTAGTTTTGTAGCTCTTGTGAAGAATTTGACTATTGCCGGTAATAAATTGGTCTACTTTAGGCCACTGTGTATAAATACCTTGTTTTAGGCCATTAAAAATGACACAGTACTTTTCTTCAACAACTGGTTGTTTTGAAGAATTGGCGAACTGAAATATTTAGATCTGTAGGTTTAATGAGAGTAGGTGTTTGGATAGAAGGATTTTGAATGACTGGTTGACTTGTAGTTTGGCAAGAAATTGTGTCTCAAGCATAATGACAATTTGTTCTAATTGGGTTACTTCTTTCTGCATGGCAGAGAGGTATTTTTGGGTATTTTGTATTTCTTCATGTCTTTTGGCTATTTTGGCTTTGATTTCTTGAATGGTATTCATGATTGTTTCCATTCGCGAGTTAATGTATCTACAAGAAAATTGTTAGCAGATTTAATATAATTAATAGTATAATTATACTGATGTAATTCTAATTGCCATCAAATAAGATGGCCTTGATTATAATTACTTCAAATATTATATCTAGAAAAACCACATAGATATTGAACATCAGTTTGTACTTCAAACTATACAGGTAATAAATCAACTTTCTATTTTCATAATGTTTTCAAAAATACTAAAGTTTCTTTTTAATGTATTGGATATTTAAGTTCAATAGAATTAAAAGTACCAATAATATATTTACAAAGCTTATATTTAGATTGCTTTTGTGGAAGTTGTATACTTGAAAAATGCATATTAGTAGGCTTCTTAGAGAGAAGTGAATTACTGGTAGGCTCCTTTATAAGTAGTTAATTTCTTTGATGAATAAGAGATTTTGCCAGAAGGCATCTAGCCCATGTATCATACTTACACCAATTTGAACAAATAATAAATCTTGAGAATTATAATTATATAAAGTAGGTAAGGATTTACAAAGGTCTTTAAGTTTTTGTACTGACCTGGAATTAGCATCATTCCACGACCATTGTTTCCTAGTATTGCAATTTAATTGCAATTGTTTCCTTTGTTTTGCTAAATCCTTTAAAAATCCTAGGTCAGAAATATAATTAAGTAATCTGAGAAATTTTTTAACTTCATTAACAGAGTGCAATTGATTAAGAAAATGCTATAATTTTTTAAGAATATTTGGTTGTAGTGTTAAAAACCCATTCTGAAATTGGATACGTAAAAATTCGATATTTTGTTGAGCTAATTTTATTTATTTTTACTTAGAATTAACCATTTTTCTTGACAACAATGTAAAACTGTTTTTACTTTTAAGAGATTGTCATTTTTGTCTTTATTAGAGAAAATAATAATATCATCAATATAAGCTAAAATATAATCATCTAAATTTGCTAAGTTATTATCCATAAAACATTGATAAATACCAGGTGCTTGTTTTAATCCAAAAGGTAGAACGGTCCATTGATAATTTTTTTAAGGAGGACGTGAAAAAACTATTAAAGGTTTAGTATTATCATGTAATAGTAATTGCCAATATCCGGATTTTGCATCTAAGGTTGTAAACCATGTATGACCTTTTAATTTTGTGAGGATATAATCTTTTCGAGGTAGTTTATATGCCTCTCTTGTTTTATTTTTTCTTTATAATTAATAACCATTCTTCGTTTTCCTCTTTTTTTTTCTCTATGATTATTGACGTAAAAGGCAGGTCATGAATGTTTACTAGTACTAGGAGAAATTAGTTGTTTTTCTAAAAGATCACGACATTCTTCAATAAATTCTTTTACATCTTGAGGAGTATAAGGTATATTATTTTTAACATTTACTTCTTGTGTAGCATTTTTTAGTTTAATTTCAATTTACTCATGATTTTTATTTTTTATAGGATCTAAAGGATTCTCATTACATATTTGATCAATTAATTGTTCTACTTCAAGTTATAGAGAAGTATAATTTTTAATATGAAAATTTAAATGAATTTGTAAATCTTGTAATTTGTGCCAAACTAATTTAACATCTGGTAACAAGTACTATGATAAATTGGAATTTTTAGAATGATTGATTTTTGTTTGATTTGAGGTATTTCTGGAGTTTTGAGAGTAATATAAGTTAAATATTGACTAAAAGGAAAATCTAATTTAAGAAAATTATTTTCTAAAATAAGATGTATTCCTGAAGTTTATTGATAAATAGAAGGAATAATAAAAGTATAATTTTCAATAATAATACTGTTATTATAACTAACAAACCAAAGTTATTATATAAATCCATAAGCTATTTTAATTTGTAAAGGTTTTTGTAATTTCTTCCAAGTATTTAGAATATATTTTTCAGCTAAGCAGATAGTTGCTCCAATATCGATATAAGCGTTTAATTTTTTATTCTGAATTATCACTTGAATAAAAGTTGTGTTGAGATTCTGAGGAACTTGATTGGGTTTCATTATCAGAAATATCGTCAGAGTTTGTTTCGTAAATATATAAGGATTGAATAGTAGAATCAATATCATAATCAGATTCAATAAGTTCTAAATTCGAATGTAATCCAGATTGTAGGATATATAATTTTTTTGATATTTTGATATATTTTGTTTTCGATTAGGGCACTTGTTTGCGTAATGTCTTTCTTCTTTATATAGCCAAAATAGCCAAAATTTACAATTTTTCTTTTTCCGAGGGCAATATTTTTGTTTTGATTGATATTTTTAGGCTTATATTTTTTTATGAGATTTGCGTCGAAAAAACTGTTTATAAGGTTTAAACATGCATAATTTCAACTATAAAGCAAAAATCAATTAAAGCATCACGAATAAGTAAAAATCCATAAGATAAACCATCAAACAATAAAAAAATTGATCAAGGGTAGACTTGAAATAACAAGTAATAAAGCTTTAACAATCAAAATCAATGTTAGCAATTGAAGAAAAGATCATATATTGCATTATATCGATCATCCATAAATTATTCATAGTTTTCAAACTCAAAACTCATTAAAAACTTAACCTAAACATCATATAACATAAAAATATGAAAACAATAGAAAATAAACCATCCAACAATAGTATTTAAAGCATAAACTACCTAAAACATTGAACTAAATGAAATGAAGTCAAACTAGAGTCTAAACTCTAACATAAAATATGAAGAACACTAAGAATTTTGTAAGAACAAGAAGGAAAGCTTAGAAAATTTACTGGCTGCTGTTAAGATATTTGTCTCTACCTTTTTATGTGGCTTTTATACCCTTTTGAATTAGGGTAAGCTTGGGTTAGAGGAAAAGACCCTTTTGTCCTTATTTTTTTTAATAATAGAGGGCTATACAACAGTTTCGTGAGCTATACGGTAGTTTGCTTAACTGTCATATATCTCCCAATCTTCAAATCTTTGTGGCACTGTTGCAAAATATACGGTGGTTGAAGGCACCTATCATATATCATCTGGACAGCAGCTATCTCTTTCACTTTTTGCTCCAATTTCTTCCAAAACTTGGTGTAATGATACAAAACTTGTGTAGACACTTCCAATCTATCATAAAACACAATATGACATAATTTAAGCAATTCTATAGTAAAAATAGTGATGAATTTAAGAGAAATGACATACCAAAACATAACAAACTTTGTCCTTATCACTCCACTAATCCAAACTTCTTCAAAATAGAAAGTGGCATTAACTTAATTCTTACACTTAAATTTATTAAAGGCATATCTATATGCAAATCACCAAAGTGCAAAGAATAGTAAAACTCCCTGGATCCTTAAGATTTGGTGGTAGATACTTTAACAAAGTTGTCGAAGACTCATCATTTAGCTTTACCATCTCATACTCTTCAAGCTTCTTCTTGTTGGACAAAATTTCATGTAAAAACTTGACATAAGAAGGCATCTATGCTAAAGCCTTAGTAAAGGGAATTTTATTATGAAATTTCTTAAAAATTTCAAGAAATCTACTAAATTGCGTATACAATTGTTTACCTTTAATTCTCTAAGGATAAAGGATCTTATGTCTTACTAGATTTATGACAGGATTAGTAAATAACATGGAATGAAACTCCTTTGTAGCCGGTTCTTCCTTTTCATCTTTTCTTGCTTTTTGACTTTCTCTTTTTACACTCTCCTTAGCTTCTTATTCCTTTTGACTCTCCTCAATGCCCTTAAGCTTTTTACCACTCCTAAGTGAGATTGCCTTTGCATGTGCTCTCGTATTAATCTTAATAAAGTTAGGTAATGAACTTGGATTCCTTTTCTTTAATAAGCTCACAATCTAGCTCATTCGATTTTCAAGATGTTTTGATGAAGGCAACTAGATTTTACATCTAAACCTCAATGTTAGAGAAGTACTTCACGAGTAACTTTTCAAGGTTAAATTTTTTAGTAGCATGGAAGTGGAAGCCTTTAAACCTGGAGGTAGTGGTCTCTGAATAATGGATGGATGTGGCTGTGACATTTGATTGTTACTCCAAGAGAGATTAAGGTGATTCCTCCAACCAAGACTATAGGTGTTAGAAAAGGGGTCCCCTCTCATGTTGTAGTTTCCCTTATAATAGGCTTCTTCCTACTCTTGTGCAAAAGGGTTTTAAACATAATACTTTAAAGATGGATGGTAATCTCTACTACAATGCTTACACATGGCATAACTCCTCATAGAAGAACTCAGATCTCCTTTAACACTATGAATCAGACTATCTAGCTTCTTTATCAAAATCTACATCTAAGCTGATAAGGTTACTGAATTATCCACTTCATGAGCACCTATAAGTCTTATAGGATGCCTCTTTGTATGATACTAATTGCTAATAGTGGCCATCTCATCAATCAACTTTTAGACACCCTCTATTATTTTCCTCATCAATCTTCCCCATGCTGATGCATCTATAGTACTTCTAGCTGATGATGTAACCCCTATATAGAAAGTGATAATCTGTTACTAAATTGAAAACCTGTGACTAGAATACCTTACCAACATATCTCTGAACTACTCCCATACCTCATATAGGTTTTCATTCTCGTACTGAGTGGAGGAAGTAATTTATGTCTTCATCTTGGCAACCTTAGCAAGTAAGAAAGACTTGGCTAGAAACAACTTTATAACTCATCCCATATAGTGATTGACCTTGGTTGTAATGTGGCTAACCATTCTCTTGCCTTATCCCTCAGAAAAAAAGGATTAAAGATATCTAGAAAAGTCTCTAAATGGGTTTTTGGATCCTCCAAAAGCAATCTTCTAAACTGAGATGCCTTGACTATAGATATAATATCGCAGGGAATCTCAAAGTTAGTTGTTGTGACCCTAGGCATCACAATACTGGGAATGGGTTGATTGATGTGCTCCATGGAAAGATTCATCATATTTAATTCCATTCTCTCATTGGGGCGCTGCTATTAAGGGTCAAATTGATAGAGTTTTAATTGTTACTTTGTTGAATTATTACCCCTAATTCAGTACTTAATTGTTAAATTAATGTCTTATTATATTTAATTTGTAGAATGGAGCTTAATGATGAAGATTGGAGTAAAAACATGAAGGAACT
>JAOXYD010224147.1:0-18675 GCA_028565735.1 Pinacopodium congolense
GATGCTAGCTTATAAACTTAGGTATGACCTTCGTCTTCTTTCCTATTACTTGAGATAAACTTGATACGATTGTAAATTTACCCCTACCTATACAATAATTTAGGATATGATCTCCAGATTCAAAGGCACAACAACATTAAAACTAGAGAATAACTCTAATCTAAGTTTATTAAGTTTCACATACAAAATCAGTCAACTTATTGCTACTTATGTTAATCGCTAATGAAAATTATGAATCAAAAGCTCAAACCTAGAATTGAATTAGAAATTACTAATTGAGTGATTAAACTTATGAATAAACCCTAATTCTTGGCACTTACTCATATTTCCAACTCAACCTTAGCAATAAACACAAAACCCATTCAAACCCTAATTTAGATCTCACAATTATATCCTACTCATCCTTTAAATATATTCTAACCCGAGAGAAAACTAACCAAACTTAACTTAATTAACAATAAAAGAAATTGAAATTACATGAAACATAAAGAAAAACATATTAACGAAGTTGAAATTAAATATTAAACATTAAAATAATAATAATAATCAAAGGTTTAACAAGTAGTGAAACAAATCCCAATTGAAATACAAAGAAAATAAATTAAAAATAAGATAGAAAGTAGTAAAATCAACAAAACAAAAAGTAATCTACACCTACAATGCTAATCTAACAAAAATATATATATAACAAGATTAAAATAGAAATAAAATAATGAAAAAACCTAAGGAAAATAAGAAAAAACAAAGCAGTTGCTCGAGTGCGAGCCAAAAGTTAACGAAAATGGTCTTCTCAATTTGGAGTGTGGAGTTTTGATGGCAAAAGAGTTAATTACCCTTTCATTTGAAGTGAAGCAACATCTTCTAGGAACTAAACGATGGCTAACAGCACCTTAAATGACCCCATATTAAGCCATCCTTGGAAGACCTGCATTTTGATCATAAATGATGGTTCTGGAACTTAAACGGTGTTGTTGAGACTTACTGCCTGAGTCTTAAAATCTATTATTAAATCCAGTTTTGCTTTAATTCTCCTCTAAACTTTGACCTTTTAATTTAAAATTTGTATTATAAGATCAAATTGACAATTCAATTAAGAACGAACACAAATTAGACACTTTTACATTAATGATATGGATGAAACCATATTAAAGCACATATCAAAACTCAATATAATTCATCCCTACCAAGCTTGCTCTAGGTTGTCACATAGCTAAGGGTGAATTTATAATCATATGAAATTTTTCTAAAATTGGAGGAACATAAGACGCAAGAGCTTTTTGCATAATTGTTGATGCTCAATTATATTTCCATAATGAAAATAGACGCATAAGCTTGCTTTAGGTAAAACACAATCTCCATTATTTATAATTAATTGTAATTCCTGAATCCATGAAATATCTTATGTTCTATTTTCCACCATTATTATATGTTTCTTATCATTTTGCATTCTTGGTTATATGCCTTAATTCCATTAGCTTTAGTTTCTATTTATTTTTAATTTCCTAAAACCATAGGTTTATTTTTATTTTTATTTTGTGCAATATTAGGAATAGTTAAAAACACTAACCAGTTTTCTATGGTATCGACCCTAACTTATACTGCAACATAGTTAGAAGATTTAGATAAATATTTATTATTTGGTAGCTTGCAACAGTCATTCCAAATTTTTTGTCTCCTTGTCAAGGAACAGACATTAGTGTTTTATTATTTCTCTTGCCATTTTTATTTTTATTTTGTTATTTTTATCCCTTGTGATATCTATTTATATATGTCTTATAATTCCTTTGAGCATCAACAATTATGGAAATTTTCTACAGAAAACAGAGGCATTATCCTTTGACAAAAGGGGTCAAGCTAAGTACCTCAAACAAACGCTTGTTGAGAAGCACCCCAACTATATTCTTTAGTTTGTGTGTTTTTATGTTTTCTAGATAGGATTATAGATGTTTTTTATTTTGAGTGCTTTTACTTTCTTTTGTTTGTTTTGTTTATAGGTGACAAAGTAGGCTCCAATTTCTCCATCAAAGGCTTCCTTGGTTTACATCGGTTAAGGGAGTATTCTTAGTTCTATTCCTTCTCTTGTGCTTACATTGTTTTGAACATTAATGATAATTTGGTTTAAGTGTAGGGGAAATGAAATTTCTTGGCTATTTACATACCATACATACTTGATTTACTATAAGTCAACAAGTGATGATTTAAATATTTCATCTTAGAATGATCTTGATCTCTAGTCCATTGTCAATTGTAGTATTTTAGTTCAATAAATACTTTTTATTTGGTTATACATTGAGTAACTCTTGAGTGATACCTAGCTTTTCTTTTCTTCATTTTTTACTAAGTATTTTATATGTTTTTAGTACCCCTTTTATATGATGTTAAGGATCCATAGGCATTTTGTATGGCTTGTTATGCAAATTTCAAGTAACATGATATTTGTGTCCGAAACAATGTTTGTGTCTATTTAAATAAAGAGAGCATATTTTCTCTCTGCTACCTTCATCGATAAAAAGGTTGAGGTTATGAGTTATGCTATTAGCCATTTGATAGTGTGATCTAGCCAAGCAACTGAAGGTGTTCACAAAAAAAATGTTCACCTTCACATCAAGAAGTAAGATGACATCTAAAAAAATCTAAAAACGAGTATCTAAGTTGAGTAATCATGGTCATTCATGACCAGGTGTTTGTCCTCACATAAAATGACAAGAAATCCTATAAAGAAAATATACTAAGTTTTTTTTATGTGTTTTGTTTTATTTTTACCATCTTGGGCTTAATTTGTATGATAATCTAAATGAAATGCCTTGGATCCTTGTTATTATGTATTAGGGTTTGCTTCTTACTAACAACGAGTTTTACATAACCACTTTTTATCATGATAGGTTTATGATGAGTGAACTAAACCGTTAGCTTGTGATTTCAATGCATTTTCATATCAAGTTAATGACAATTTAAGATACATTGCTTCCAATTTGATGTTAAAGCGTTTAATTATTTTTGGAATTGATGTACATTGTATTTGGAAGCTTAAAAGTGAGGAAAATCAAAGAATTTGCCGTAGAATTTTGCATTTCAGGAGTTAAACAGTGGCAATTATCACCCCACCATTTACCTTTTAACTATCAAGAACCTGTGTTTTGCTTAATTTAGAGACTTAAATGTGAGGGGTTAAACGGCACCGCTGTACTCTCTGTCAAGTGTTGTTTTAGTACCTATCGAGCTTTTTCTAGCTGGATCTCACACTTGATTAGTTGTAACTTGTGAAACTTGATTCCCACTTATAACTAACATATTTATTGAGTGTCTAAAGCTAAAAAAACAAAAATAAACACCAAGAGAAACACATTTTAGAGTAGATTTATAGATTCTTTTAAACGTTAGGGCTCTTTTCTTGTGATTTTCACATTTTCTAAATTTGTATTGCAAATTTAGCTTTTTTTTAAGCATTGTAAAAGCTCAATCACATATCTCAGACTTATAGATGTGTTTGTAGCTACTTTTAGTGCACTCTAAACATTTATTTTGAATTGAAATCCACTCTTTTTCTCTTATATGTCCATGGGTGGGAATTTTGTCATTATTATGGTGAGTTAGTAATTACAATGTGGGTAAAATGTTTTGTTGCTAGCATATGATATGTTATTGAATTATGTATATTGTGTGCAGATTTTTTATTTGGACCATATCCATGAAAATCAGTCATTTCAGTGGGGTAATGTTTCAAGGATTTATGATTGGGATAATCAAAGCACCAATGGGGAAGTAGACATTGATAATTTTGGTCTATAAAACCATAGAAAATATGAGAAGAGTTTATGAACAATGTCAACATCTTTTTAAAAATTAAAAAAAAAACTTGTATTATGTCTCTTTGTTTAGTTATAAACATCCCCATTTTATAGACTTGGGGGCTGCAATATGGGCTTGAACACCTAACACACCATGGTGGCGAGTAGGAAATAGCTCGCCAAAGCTAGAATAATGCAATGATGGCTGTACAACATAGGAGTGTAGAAGCTACAGCTGGAGAGGAGATGAGGGAAGCCATTTATTCTGAACTAGAAGGTGAAAAATAGAAGGCACAATATAAGGGAGAGGCAATGGTAGTGAATGTGCACATGAAGTTAGTATTTTTTTTTTGGTACAATTGTTTTCAATTTAGTGACTAGTGTGTAAGAATAATAGATGATCATGTGATGATGTAAACTCAAATTTGTATATTTAGTATTATAGGTCTTAAAAGAACATAGACAACTTGAAGTGACAATTTTAAAGGGGGAGATGGAAGGCAAGCCTTCGTTTATGGTAGAAAAAAAAGAGTCAGTTAAGGTATGTCCAACTGACACGGGCTATGGAAGGATCAACATTCATAATAAATAAAATAAAGAATATCCAAATTATGCTAATTTTTTCATAGAAGTTAATAAGAATGAATTCATAATACATTGATGATAAAGGAATAACTTTGATTGCAGAAATCACAGATGAAGGATGAACATCCACCTATAGGCAAGGATGGTGATGGAAGTACATTTACATACTCAACATCGAATTATATAAAATACCTACACAGAAAAGCAGAGTTCAAAATTAAGTAGTGACATTATTCAAAAGATATTTCATTGTTCAGACGCTATTTATTTAAAAAAGAAAATGCTTAAGGCCTTCTGATTTTTTATATCTATCATGATGCAAGTTTATTAATGTGGAGACATGGGGAATGATCGCTTTAATTTAATGATGAGTGATCTTACGTCTTATTTTCATGGTTGTTCTTAGGTGAACAACATGGTGAGTATGTCATTTCAAATTTAATTTTCAGTACTATTTAATATACTGTCGAATAAAGTGGTGGAAATATTAAGTAGTCATTCCTTGATAGTTTGTTAGAGGATTCTTGTCCATTCTACTCTTGGAATGTATTGCTGCTTTCACGTCTGTCGAGAGGTATATCATGGTCTGTTCGTTCGGGGTATGTATAAACCAAATTAATTATTTCTCATTTGATTGGTCTCTTGCCTTAATGACATAAATCATTATTTTTGTATTGTCATAATAGATGGATGTGAAAAAGCTTTAGATGATAAGGGGTAGCATTATCAAATGCGAAGGTTTCCATAATCTTAGCCAAATACAGTTGACATTTAACTAAATACCAGGAGCTAGAGATAAATGCATTAAAGTCTTGCAAAGTAGACTTTATGTTTCTTACTTAATTAAATTTATTATAACATGATTACAAGCCATGATGTATATGTTTTGCTTAACTTATTTAGAGGGATGATTAGTTGACATTAACTGTATGAAATTGCAGTTCATAGTACCTGTTCTACTAGAAATGCATTAATGGTGCATTTGAGTCAATTTAGATGGAAAGAAGATTGTGCTATTTGACTTAATGAAATGATGTTGAAGAAAAAATGAGCAATTATCATTGGAGGTGGTAAATTTGTTTGGCATACCTTTGTATGATGAAATAAGCTACAATTATGCCATTCTATGTCCCATAAATTTTGTTTTATTGTTGCAGGCCTATGTCTTTTCTAAAATGTCAACGACCATTGGTTGGACTTCTACTGCCAAAGCTCTAAAGGATAAGTGGCTTATATCATATGCAAATGACTTCCCCTTATAGGAGAACAAGTGCACATAACTTACGCTCTTTCACATATACAATGAAAGTTTTCCTTATTGCATACATTATTGAATACTTTTTATTCTTTATTTAGAAGCAAATATTGCGGTATTTATTTATGTTTTTCTCTTGATTTTTGGTATGGAAAGTGGGTTTATAATTCAAGTATTATGTTATGTGTCCCAACTATAGTGTAGGCAGTTCCACAGTTTGCAATGCACTACTAATGTCATGCATTTCTTTGTATAGACGACACATCCAATAGTCATATGCTTATACTTATGTGATCTTATGTTAGGGAGCAAGTTCAATATGTTGAGGCACCTCTGTGAGGTGATATGCCCTTCCAAAAGAACAAGAAGAAAAGGAAGATAAAGGCGAAATGATTTAAGTAGATGAAGCTAACATATCTTTGATAAGCAGAGGATCTTGTGCCATATGATATGCACAAGTCTTTGACATTGTGGACTAAATTTACTTATTTCCTATTTGTACAGTCTAATACTTTATAACATTGTAATGAAATAGTAGTTTTTTTTAAGTATTCAATTGCATCAATAATTGAAAATTTGTATGACAATCAAAAAAAATTTGTTAGTTCAGAGGAAATATTTCATAAATGCACTTCCAAACTGGTCACATGAATGATTATGAAGATTATTCTTAGTTAAAACATGAATACATTGTTGGGAATTATTTGAACAATTTTAGGTTAGAATTTCCAAATGTTGGCATGTCACAGTTGTTACTATATCATACTTAGATAAAACTATAGAGACAATGTCTACACTTAAGAAGAGTCCTGTACTAATTCCAAATATGGTTGTCGAGAATGGTTAGTGGCACATAAGTGGGGTTATTTCAGATCCATTCATGTCACATAGGATCTATCATAAATGCATTGAAACTTCTACATTGACAATGTGTATGTAAATATTTAGTTATGTACTTCTAAATAAGCATGATTGTTAAGAATGACATTGTCAGTAGTTTGGATTTCTTATTATGTCTTTTTTTCCTCTGAGATAAATAAACAGTATAATCAATTCCAAGAAGTTTCCATACCAAGAGGTAGAGGGGCTCTAAAACAAAATAAAAAACAACTTACGTGATTATTCCTCTACTATGTATATTAATCAAGAAAGGTTTTTCACTGAAACACATACATGGTTGTTTAGAATCAATACTACTATAGATATGTATGTTGGTTAAGAATAGCCCTGTATCGAAAAACAAGAAAGCCTGTCTGAAATTCAATATATGATTGTAGGTTGCAACATCCTAGTGTCTTCAGGTAACATTAATGGAACAACATATGTAGCTAAATAAGGTCACAATGATTCATTTAACTAGGAAGGTACTGATTAAAAATGCACTAATTTTTCCAACGTATAAAGTAGACAAGTACGTACTAAACATTGTAGTTAAGAAAAGATAAGTAAAACTAAGGACATGAACATAACTACATGGGTCTTTTTTGTTACGTTCAATCTTTTACAATAACCTTCACGTGGTACTTTAACAATTGCTTATGCTATGCTAGGTCATCCAAATTTGTTCGATCTTCAAGGTACTCTTCCAATGTTAATAATCAAGGTTAAGGCTACCAATATTTAGCATTATAGGTTGTTATTCATGAACAAACATAATGATACAAAAATAGAACCACAATACTATCTTCTACCATAAAAATAATAAGGATATATGTGCCTCCATCCCTTACAGTTGGTTAGTCCAATATGGTATTCGAGGAACCTAAGCCTACATAATATCCACTGCAAATCTCATTCCAATTTGTATAATCCTTAATCAATGTTCGTCAATATTCACTTATAATGAAGAAACAATACAAGTAACAGCTGTAAAAAGCATGCATTTCAACTTAGATCTCTTCTTATAACCTCATGTAAACATTTAGCCTTCCCCTTCATCACGTCCTACCAATGTCAACATGACCATCGTAAATTACTACTTTTCTTTACTAACATTTATACAGAGGTTATGTTTCTAAGAAAAGAAATAAAATGACCTTACCAAAGTTAGTTTGGTAACTGATTCTCTAACCACATCTTCTCTCAAGTTATTGATCTCTTCTTGATAAACAGAAAAATGAATATTGGTACAAAATTTCAACAGAAAATTCCATAAAGAAGTACATAATTCTACAATAATTTTCAAAAGGGTCACTTCATCAAAGTCATCATCAGCTAAAGATTAAAAGAGATATTCCATTGTCTTCCCATCATACCGAATTATGATGTAAACATCACCATGCTTATAAGTCGTTATAGTCTTAAGGCTTGACCCTAATGTCAATATGTATTCGTCACTGTAATCAAGTTAATAGATTTTTGGTTATGTGACTTTATTGAAAACACGAACACATTTACATATAAAATGGGGATCAATTACTAACATGTAACCTATACAAGGTGGTAGTTACACTTCCAACTCGCTTGTCTATCAGTTCCAGACCTTACTCTTACGAAACTTCCCATGAAATTTGATGTAAAGTTAAGAGACAGGTTCAAAAAACATCCTTAAACCACAGATTGTCAAAGTCAAAGGTAAATGAATTTTATATTATTGGAAACTATAACCATATAATTAGTGTTTTTAGAAGGATGGCCATATTCCTTATCATAAATGTTAAGTTCTTCTATAAGTGACATGTTCCCTATCAAAAATGTTACTTTCTTCTATATGTAACCTTTGTTTCTTCTTCATCAACATGCTGGCTTCACTTTTTTTTTATGTCTCTTGACATTTGTCATTGTTTTGATTATTTTATCTCCGAATGGTTCGTTTTTTAGAGGTTATATTGTTTGTGTTCAAGCCTTCATCCTTTTATACTACTGCTTTTCACAATGCAATCAAATATAAATGGGTCTCATGCACATTGCAACTCTACCCACGATCTTTGGTGGTTTTTATAGTTGTCGGAGATCATGCATTCACTAAAGAGAAAGGTTTACCTTCCTTGTTCTTGAAATTACCAGGTTCATAATAATACGTCATAATACCACGAGACATTTAACAATTTCGTAGGTTTGGAAAAAATTTTAATCAAAGAAATTACATGCATGCTTCATGAGTAGGTCTACACACCCAATTAATACTTGTGTAACAAACCATAAGCGATTACAGTAATTTGATGTATGAATCAAAAAGTTTAATTAGATCAGAATTCATAGCAAAAAAGTTGCATGATTTATTTTTGTCATTATGTTTCCGATGTATGCAATTAATGGCATCTAGTATCTCCAATATCAAAGGGACCTCTGTTAATCCTTTATCCAGTTTAAGCATTAAATGGGTGGCTTTAGACATTAGGAAGTCAAAGGTGTGACTTCCATTGTCGACCTAGTGTAACATAATGCAAGAATGTTATAAACAAAAAATTGACATCATTACTCTAAAAAGCATATGGTTAAACTTCTTTTGAGTTAACAATTCATTGTTACCTGAGCATATGAAGGATGGTAATCAATGCTAGCTCATCTAGCCACACATGGTTCTATGTTGGATTCATTTATTGATATTGCCTATGTATATCGTAAACTGCATGTTGGATACCAATATCTTAACTTTAAACAGACTAATGTAAAAGATTTCCAGTGAACTTATAAACATAAATAGTCAGAGGCCTATTGGCTTTGGACATGGATGTGGATGAAGGTCGTATAGGTAAAATTTGATGTCAAAGAAAAGGATAGCAATTCACATCATCCTCTTAAAAAAGGTAGACATTGCACGATAAAAATAAAATTATTAATTGAAATGTGTCTTACTTGCATCCTCTTGCCTTTCTTGCTAATGACATCCTCCCAACATGATGTTAACCTCCTCCCAACGTGATGTTAACCTCTTAGTGATAGGTCTTCCATGTCACTTCAACACTGTGGGATCCTTTAACTCCATAGTCATTTCTTCCAACCAAATGTTATTGAGGATTTCCTCCGTTCTTACAACATTACCAAGTGTCACAAATGCTTAGTCTAATAGACCTATGAAATAATCATACTTTGTTTCACTCTCAATCGCATAGTCTATGACTTTGTAAAATGCAAATTCCAACCTTTTCATTCAATTTACATCTGCATCTATTTCACCAAATACCTTGGTTTTGGTGTGGCACCCTTAAACATCTTTGTGCCACCTCCTTAAAATTAGGTTATGAGGGAAACTACTCACCTTATCACAGGTGAAGATTATAAAAAGGTGATGGCAAACCACACCCTTAAACATTGACTAACATTTATAGTGAATGTCCTGACAACAACAGCTTCATGTCCCATCTCTACAATAATATGCGTCTTTACATTACCTATGGAAGCATTACATGTTATGTCTTAGCACATCCCACATATTAGTTCGTTTTGGATTTTCCTAATCATTGTAGAAGTATAATTATTTTGGAAAAACCTTATATAGGTTGATGTTCATTAGCAATGAGTCACACTGTTAGATGAAACATAATCAAACTCAGCCTCACGTTCAATCTTCCCTTTTATCACATTCTCATATTGCTCCACAAATTGAGTTGAGGAGTTACTTGTATGCTCATACCCGTCAAAATAAGCATGCATTCCTTCACTCCTCTTAGTTATGGACATCCCAGCCCAAAATATATCTCTAACATACGTCGATACCCATTTTAAATGCTTGTTGAAAAAAGATGGAACCCAAGCATTTTTTGACCAATACATTCTATTATTTTTCAAACTTATCCTTGTCCTTGGCATCATATATGGCATCCATAAAAATTCCATTCAAGTCCTGGTAAGATTTGTTTGAGTCAAATTTTTCTGGAAATTTTCTAATGATGTGTCATAAATACAACCTACATCTTGCATTTGCAAATACTACATCAATAGCGTTGTCTGTTCTTCAGCATTCATCTAATATGATTCTCTCAGTTTCTTTCCCATTCATACATCTCAATTAAGTTCGAAACTGCCCTACAAAAGATTCAGTCATCCCATCATAAAAGAGTGCACATCTAAGTAAAATAGACTAAGTATGATGATGTTGTACCATCAAATGCTACAAATGGCATGTCAAATTTGTTAACAAAATATGTTGTGTCAAATGCAATAACATCACCAACCTCCTCGTAAGCAACATGACTATATGCATCGACCAATAAATGTTCTTCAACCTCTCTTCACCGTCACAATCGAATGTATAGTAAAATCAATAGTCGTTCTACTTCATCTTCATAAACATTTTATAAACAACTTCAGCATCCCCTCTTACCAATCTATGCCACCTCACCATGTCCAAATAATTTATGTAATTCTTGCACGAGCATAAAAGATTTTTATATCATCTAAAGCCAATCACAATTATCCTAAGGTTTATGCATGGCCTTATTCCACACATGTCATTAAGCTTCAATCTTCTTCTCACATGAAAATTAACTAAACGATGTTGTTGCATGAATGTAGCGTTGATAGGTTTCAGTACGTGGTTATGCTTATCTTCAAACTAACTATAGTATAAAACCCTTTAACCAATCAGTAATTTAAATGAGCTCTACAACCAATTCTATTATATGACTAATAAAGATGCCTTTTATGATATTTTCATATGAGTTTGAATGTGATTTCATCCCTATTTTGATGATTAAATACTTGATTTATGTTCCTTTTAAGTTTACTTGTAGATTTGACCTTAGGGCATAAATACAAGTTGAAATAGCCAAGTTTGGAGTAGTATTGGAGCATAATTGGAGTTAGAAGAGATGTGTAACTACTTTGAGTGCTTAAAGAACCATGTTATGAAGTTCCACACCAAACTGCAAGATCATAAGACAAGCCATAAAAAGTAGACAAAGAAAAGAACAAGAAAAACTCAATTGAGCATGGGTTTTGGACTATGTGACTTTCATGATGCATTAGGTGCATTTTTAGAGCTTAGAATGCTCTGAAATTTTTTAGAATCCAAGAGTATCATCTGAGGACCCTATATACCAAATTTCATGGTGATATGAGGTGCACAGAAGGCGTTAGAGCATAAAATGCGAAGATAGGCAAATGGTGTCAAAATCTAGGACTTAAATAGCCCCAGTCAAAGGATGTTGTTTTAATCCCTAGAAACCCCCATTTAGTGTTTTGGAAATGAAAATAAAAAGGTCAAACTCAAATTTTGCTTCTCCAAATATTCTAAACCCTAAATGAGACCTACATAAGCTTAAGAGGAGGCCTTTCCGGTAGTTTTGGCTCCCACTTAGGTAGCCCTTTGGTTTCTTTGAGTTTTCCTTAGGTTTTATAATTGTTTGATTTGTATTTTCATCTTCGTTCATGTTTGAACCTTAGATTAAGTACTTTAAGCATTGAACTCTAGTTGTATTTTTGTTTTTGTTGTTGTTTATATATTTTAATTTATTTGTATCATGTATTTTGATTTGGGTTTATGAAATGTTTTTTAATCTTAAGTTTTTTATAGTTCCTTTAAATTCCATCCTTAATCTCTTTATTTTCTTTATGTTCTCTACATTTTCAATTCTGTCTTACTTAATTTCAGTTTGCGTTTTTATTATTTTTAGTATGTTAGCTTAGTTTTTCTTTGAGTTTTAAAGATACTAGATGGATTAATGCATTATAGTTGTGAGAATTGATTGGATTTTGAATGGGTTTTGTGATTTATGCCATGATTGAATTGAAATTTCAATTAAATTCCATAAATTAGGGATCAATTCATAGGATTGGCCATCCAAGGTGTAATTTCTAGTTTAATCCCTAGGATTTAGCTTTTAATCTCTAATTGTTAGTAGCAAAATCCATAAATGACAATAGGTTAATTAATTTTATGAGTAAACTTAATCAATTAGTCTAGGATTTCGATTCTTAAGGGTACATGATCCAAACTTGTGAGATCACGACCTTAGTTAGTAATTCCTTAGTTCTTAATGTTATTGTGCCACTAAATGTAAAAAGCTTGTTTTAGGTTGTCAAGTGATTAGGGATAATTTTTCTATGGTATAGGACTTATCTAAAATTAGAAGAAATTAGGACGTAAGAGTTTATTTATGTCTATAGGTTAGCATCTTAGGCACAACACAATCTATAGGATTTCAATGATCAATTGTAATTCATAAATCCAAATAATATATTCTACACAACTTCCTGTATTTGTTATCTATTTCTTGTTTTGTTGACTTAACTTTGTTAATTGTCTTTTAGTTTATTTAATTTCTATCACATACAGATATTTATTTTATTTTCTTTTCCTTTTACCCAACATTAGGAATAGCTAGAAGTCCCCCTAGCTCGCTGTGGGATCAATCATAACTCACCCTACTACATAATTAGTTAGGTTAATTAATTAAAATTTATTATTTGGTAATCTTCAATAACTACACCAATAACCTTAGTAACAACCCATTTATCACTACTGACTTATGAAAATGACCCTTGCTACATACAAGCCTCTTATACATGTATGATCTGTAAGGGTCTTTCTTGTTATCTCATATTACATCTGCAAATCCCTTCGACCGAGTGTACTCTTGATAGACTTGAAACACATCTTCCTAACCAGTAAACTTCATACTTGTATGGATCACAAGGTATGATTCTTCATCATTGTCAACACTTGCTAGGCATATGACATCTATCACATTCGTCGAATTCCTATGTTCACTCACATTTGTAGTGATATCACTAACAAAAGAAATGCAAATTATTGATATCAGTAAGACTATACATGTTGGCTTGAGACTTAGTACAGTGTAATATATGCAAATGGTATAATAAAACTATAGACGACAATCTACACCTCTCTTGTCATCCTTTTGACATAGGTATAGAGATGTAGGGTGAAATGCAATTTTGGAAGTGAAGGTCATCTTTGGATTCTTGGGCTAATTTGTGTGGACTAGGTTGGAAAAGCATATGCGTTACATAAACTCCCTACTATACATACGAAAACAACCTAATTAAATACACTGCATGCTACTATATTTATCCATTTCATACAACATGTTATGAAGAAAATTACTAATAGGAAAGAGGTTAGGATAAGATCCTATTGTCATTAGCGTAAGAACAATGAAGAGGTTCTTTGGAATTAGCACAGTATGCACTCCAATGTCATGAACAAGGTTAAAAGTGGTAACAATCCCTGTCTATGAAAGATATATGTTAAATGTATAAAATAAGGAAGCAGTAAGGTTCGTAGTGTTTCCTCTTTCAAGTAAGATGTACTGTTTCATGCATATGAAAACTTATTAATACCTTTAAAGATTTTTTTTACAACTAATAACATGAAATATTTCTATTGAGAACTGTGTAGCTTTGAGGTTTGTCTATTTAACATGTAACTGATGTTTTCAAGCCTTACAATTCATGTTAAATTGGAATAGATCTACAAAAAAGCATGAGTTGTTACTTTAAGAATGTCGTACGCATGAAACTAAATTATAGAAGACATGTGTTGATGTTGTATATAGTTGATAACATGAATTATAATATACTCCTTTATAATTTGCTTCTGAAATATAAAATCACAATTTTTTTCACCAAAATATTGTGTTCCTTAGTATTGTTTCACATTTAGTGTGACTTAAACCTTGAGCCATTGAACTAGTGCTATGTTGACAACGTAAATTAGAATAGTCCACATAACATCTAGTTTAGTATTTTGGTTACAACTCAATTCACCTCAAACGTGTTCAAACCATTCATTGCTGGTGTATAGAAGTTATGTGTCTAAGCTAGCATGAATTGCTTCCCGTGTAAAAAATATTAGAAGGATATGATCAACATTTAAATGGATTGGATGATTTAACCATTCACCCTAAACCCTTATGAGTTCTTATATTAATTCTCACATGAATAAGTATGATTTGAATTACTGAGGTGGTTGTGTAAAGAAGTGTGGCTATACTGTAGAAGCAGCCTTAAAGTCAGTAAAGGGTTGACAAACTTGCTAAATTTGTGCAAACATCAGGGATATAGGAAACGTCAGGAATAGAGGTCATGTTGGGAGATTTTATATAGCTGTATCATATGGCAGTAATGCAACCCCTCTTTCTACCTAATACAGGCATAGGGAACCACTTCTATGTATTGATTCCTTGCTTAACATTAATAACTTTGATGAAACATGTTCATGTATAAATCATACATCAGGGTCATGTCTAGACATATAGAGAAGGGAATTAGTTGTATGGGAAGGGTTGTTAGTGATAAATGACATAGTTGTTTCCCATATTATTTGAGGAAGGTTACTATGTTATTCATATAATGTAGGGACTTGGAAACAAAAAATGGTTAAAATACTATTAGCCACTGTATCTTATAGTTGCCAATGGGAAAACTTGACTTTGCTTTCAAAAAACATGTTAAAATCATAAAGGAGTTCCTCATCAAGGAAGATGATGTCCATCACTAAAGACATGCCAGGTTATTTTATTACCTATAGTATCTCTTATATTTTACATTGATCATCTGTGAATCTAACTTATGAAAATCAATAATAACTCATCTCCTTTCAAATAAACATTATAGATAGTGTTGTGAGGAACCATGTGAGATAGTTAAAGTTCTAGATGCAGTTGCTCATTCTAAGGTACAACTATTTAGAAAAGGAAAATGAGTTTTTAAAGGCCAAGGTCGAATATCCCCATTTAGTTTGATATGTAAACTTTGTTTACCATGACATCATAATATTCTACATGTATGCATCAATAAATATATACAATTTTAATACCTTCACATAGTATTATCACAGGCACAACGTGTTCCCCCTCCCCCTTGGATAAGGTAAAGATATCATTAACTATTAAAAAACACAAATGGTGTTCGATTGATGACAATAATTAAAAAAAAGGACGATAGAAATCTTTGTGATAAGTGATAACAAAAACACTGATGCTGACGACTTCATATAGGTATTATGGTAGATTGATCTGCCTCTCACTAAGAATTACCTTATTAATTTTGGCATATGAAATATTCCTGTCCCACTTTTTGAGATTAATAAGACCACAAACTATCTTATTTTTTGGTATTTTGTACGCCTTATCATGATTGTTGTTCCTAAACACCAAACTTGAAATATATATTGTCGAGTTAGAAGATGAAAATTAAAATAGACACAGTGTTAAGTTGTATGAAGAACAAAATCTATTTTGTATACAAGAGTTTATGGTTAAGGTACTGTGTCCCATTGAAGCATTGATTGTAGTAGACTATATTGCAATACTAGATATGTTATCCAACTGTTTCATCCATTTTAATAGTTATTATCAATTTATACTACTTTTTTTTTATAATTCACTATCACATAATTATGTAGTAGGAAACGGTTTACATGAAATATGGATGGTGAATTGAATATAATGGCCTAAAGAACTTATGTGGATATGTACGTTGCATTCCATTTTTTGGATGACAACATATGTAGTACAACCGTTCCAATAAGGAATGAATCCCATACAACCAATCCATTCAAAATGAACTGCAAAGCTACAGTACTAAAGAAAAAAGTCAAATAAACAAAGAATGAATGTCATACAATCGATCCATTCAAAATGAACAACAAAGCTACAGTACCAAATAGACACATCAAACAAACAAAGAATGAATGCCATATAACCGATTCATTCAAAATGAACTGCAAACATGCAATACCAAATAGATGTATCAAACAAACAAATAATGAATGCCATACAACCAACCTATTCAAAAAGAACTACGAAGCTGCAGTACTAAGCAAAGACGTCGAATAAAAAAAGAATGAATGTCATACAACTGATTCATTCAAACAAAATTGTGAAGTTACAATACCAAATAGACACATCAAAAAAACAAATAATGAATGCCATGTAACTGATCCATTCAAAATGAACTGCATAATTGTAGTACCAATCATATACCCTTTGTATTTGTCAAATATACCCATATAATTTTTTCAGTACATGCATTTGAAAGTCCACACATACAACCACATTATTGTAATGAATATATAGTACCATGTTCTTCTCAATGTTTACTCTTGGAGTCCCTGTGCTGGAATACATGGTGAAGCCAATTAAATTAACTTCTCATTAATCGCTCACACACATATACACTTATTAAAGCTAGATCTTCAACTGTAATCATCTTATTGGTTAGTAGCCATTCTAACTAAATTCAAATTATAATGACATCAGATGTAAGGAAAACATATCATTATCTCATGGCCATGGTTCCAATCACCTCTCCACAACGTAGAAACACAACACATATAGATACCATTGTCTTCTTTATATAGAGAAGTTTAGGATGCATCTTAGTGCATTACTCCATTCAATTGCATAAACTAACTATGTTCAAGCTATAATATGTTAAAGTATTAATTGTCACATTACACTAGGGCATCAATTTCTAATTACCTGTGTTCTTGTTAGGGAAAATTCGTAGTTAACCCTATAACCATTAATATCCTCCACACCTCTTGGGCTTGCGAATAACTAACCAAAAGTTGAGATAAGTAATATATGGTGTCTCAAACTTGAGTTACAAACACAAGTTTCAAATAAAACTTTTGAACACACATTGCATGAAACATGAAAATTTGTATTCACATTGAATAGGTTAAACTTACCCAATTTGCAATGCAACAATTAATGATGAGCTAAATATCGTTTGACATTGCTTTCTTATATGTCTTCACAATAGGAAGCATGTCAACATTAACTAGAAACTTCCCTGCCTTTTCTTAGTAAGCAAGATAAACAGCTCTCCACATTTTAGTTTAAATAATTCAGGTCAATCAATTTGCCTATCTCAACTATATGGTAGACAAACTTTCAAACTTCCCATACCGCAAAGGACACATCCATGATGTAGATCTTGGAACGTGTTGGTACAAGTTTCGTTGCACTTTCTAGTAGGATTATTGATGCAAATATCATTACAAACTAGAAACATATTGTTAACATTTTTTACTACTCCTTATTGATTTTGTTATGAATAACGATTCTAAAGGTCCATAAACATGTTCACATTATCATAAGGTATACATATTGTGTCATTAATTGCAGATCTAGTTTTGAAGCAGGTCAAGAAATCACTCAACATCACCTAGCATCATGCATTTCTAAAAACTTAGACATCACTAATCTTGCATAATCATTTGACACAGACAAATCCACTATATTAATATTAACCTAATGAATTTAACCACCAATAACCATATTTTTCATAATTGTAGAATCACTAACCTCATGCTCAGATCAACGTTCCTTCACAGATATTTAACATATATGGATTTTGAACTACTGACTAAAGGTTCAGTAGAGGAATTTTCAACTCTTAATACTGGGATGGGATCTCTTCCTATACTGCAGCAATCATTAAGTATTAAATCAATATTACATTAGATTAATTTGGAACTATTATATGTCCAAGGTGCAATATCGAAATAATTGTAGAGGTTTTCCTTGACTTTGTCCATATCAACAAACAATTTGAATGCCTTGAATTTTTTATTTTTGGAATAAATCCAAGTCAAATAACAATAATTCAAAGCATTCCTTACACACTATTTTGAAAACCCGGTCTTTCTTTCCTTTGAATCATAAAGAAAGTATAGCCTTAAGTTAATTAAATTAATAGTTAATTAAAATGAAATTAAAATAATGGTTGATTAAATTAGTGAAATCCTTTTATTTCTAACAAACAAGTACTTAATTATCGTTTCCCAAAATCAAAGAAAAAATCCCACGAATGGGTTTTGGAGGTCCTATTGAAACCAAAAAATCTAGGTTTGCGTGCCATCCATACCAGAATAAATGAACTTAGATCAATGACAAGAGGACATCAGAAAAGCATGGTATAGTTTCAGTCTTTGTCTTTCTTTTCCCACTAAAAGGTGTCAAATCTACTTCCATTATCCAACGATCACTTGCGGATCTTACAACATCTCTCTTAGGCTCAACACACTCATTCTCTTCAATGGATCCCTGTGTATTTGTTAGGGGTTAAATTTGTAGTATTCTTAGATGTTATTTGATGTTAATTTAACCCTATTTTAGTGCTTAAATGTTC
>JAOXYD010224158.1:0-18675 GCA_028565735.1 Pinacopodium congolense
CCGATCTGAGCATATATGTTGATAAGGCTCATCTTGTCCAACAAAACATGTAATTGCCCAGGATTTGAAGCCTTGGTAAACACATATGCTATTTGACATGCAGATTTAACATAGACAGGCTTGATGATGTTCTCAACAATCTTATCACACTCAAAATGGCAATCCAACTCTATGTGCTTTGTCCTTTCATGAAATACTGGATTATTTGCAATGTAAATGCCTGCAACATTATCACAATATAACTCCATTGCACTTTGTTGCTCAAAACCAAAATCATTAAGTAAACTCGGCAACTATCTCACAAGTTGCTGCTGCCATTGGCCTATATTTAGCCTTTGCAGAACTCTTGGATGCAACACTCTAATTTTTGGATTTCCAGCTGATGATATAATTACCAAGAAAAGCATAATAACCTATAACAGACCTTCTTGTATCCAAACAGCCTGCCCAATCACTATCTACATACATTTTAAAATGTAAGACTGAATTGGCAGTAAGAAAAATACCTTGACCTGGGGTAGACTTCAAGTATCTTAACACTTTGTAAGCAGCATTAAGATGTATAGCTATAGGTTTATCCATGTACTGTGAAAGGATATGAACTGCATAACAAATATAAGGTCTTATGAGGTTTAAATATATCAATTTACCAACAAGTTGTCCATAAAGGGATGGATCTTAAAGCAAATTGTCATCTGTCTTCCTCAACCTGTGATTCACTTCCATTGGAATGCTACCTGGTTTGGCTCCAAGAACCCCATGATCTTGTAAAAGATCTAAAGTATAATTCCGTTGTGACACAGAAATACCTTTAGAAGTCCTTACTATTTCAAGACCAATAAAATACCTGAGTTTCCCAATATCTTGAAGCTTAAACTTGTAACTCAGCATAGTCTTTAAATTTGTCACCAATTGTTCATTGGAACCTACAATGGCAATATCATCAACATATACCAAAACTGCAACAAAACCAAAATCAATCCTTCTTGTAAACAGGGAATAATTAGCTTTAGGTTGAACAAAGCCGAACTTTAATAAACTCTAAGTCAGTTTGATGTTCCACTGTCTTGAGGCCTGTTTCAGACCATATAAAGATTTGCGCAATTTACAAATTAATGGACTAGAAAAGCTTGACTTACCAGTTACACTGGACAACTCCCCCTGAAGCTAGTAACCTTCAGGAAGCTGCATATAAAGATCTTCAACTAAATCACCATGCAGAAAACCATTAATAACATCAAGCTAAGCCAAGAACCAATTATTAATGGCAACAAGAGTAAAAAATAATCGAATAGTGGAATGTTTAGCCATAGGACTAAACATTTCATTATAATCAAAGCCGGCTTGCTGAGTATAACCCTTAGCCATCAATCAAGCCTTATATCTCTCAACAGACCCATCAGCCTTATATTTCCAATGATCAAACATAACTGCCTATTGATATGTTTATGGTTCAAAAATAGAAGAAATATTAATGGAAAAAGCTTGAAAAGAAGGGAAAAGACGATTGAAAGAAAGATATTTATGGATAGGATATGTAGTAGAATAATGGGTATAGGAGGAAACATTAGTGGATAATAGTTGAAACTGAAAATCATGTAAATAAGATGGTAAGGAGGTAAGCCTGCTACTTTGCCTAGGTTGAATAGGAAGAGAAGAAGAATGAAGGTTTGGAGAAGAATCAGTAGGTGGTGCAGAAGAGGTAGGATGTGGCAGTATAGAGGAAGATGGTGCCTCATGAGTATCACAGCAAGGAGTAGAAGAAAATTGAGGTAAAACAAAATTATGACGAGAAGGAGAAACTAAAACAAAAGGAAACAAATGTTCAAAGAACTTGACATCTCTAGAAATAAAAGTTGTTTTGGTCTATAAATCATAGAGCTATACCCCTTGACACCAATAGGATAGCCAATGAAAATACATTGTCTAGCCTGAGGATCAAGTTTCTTTTGATGGACAAGTATAGTAGAGGAGAAACATAGGGAACTAAACACCTTAAGATGACCATAGGAAGGAGGATAATGAAAATTAATTTCATATGGACTATAATTGTTAAGTAAAGGGGTAGGTTTCCAATTGATAAGATATACTGTTGTAAGTACAGAATCTCCCAAAAAAAATAAAGGTAAATTAGTTTAAAACAAAAGAGATCTAGCCACATTCATTAAATGTTGATGCTTGCATTCAACAACACCATTTTTTCGAGGTGTTTAAACATAAGAAGTTTGATGTTGTATTCCATGTGTGGCATAACAAGTGGATAACTGAAATCAACAGCATTGTCTGTACGAAAAACTTTAATTCTACTACTAAATTGAGTAAGAATGAATTGATAAAGAGGGATAATTTGAGTGACCTAAGATTTATATTTCAAGAAATAAATCCAAGTACTCTTGGAGAAATCATCAACTATTATAAGAAAAGAATGATTGCCACTGATATCTGCAATAGAATAAGGTTCCCATACATCAAAGTGTACAAGATAAAAAAAATCTTTGGTGTTTGGTACATGAACAGGAAAAGAACAACGTTTCTGTTTAGCCCTAGGATAAATCATACAAGGACTAAGCTTGAAATTCTCTAAATAAGTAGAAATACACGGGATATGTTTCATCATATTAGTAGAAGGATGTCCTAGTCTACTGTGTCAAGTATCAAGTGATATAACACAAGCTGTTTTTATTTCTGAAAGTAACAAGTTGCTGGATTGCGGGGACAATTCAGAGCAGAAATGATATAGGCCATCGATCTTTCTAACCATACCAATTTGCATCTGAGAGGAATGAGCCTGAATAGAACAAGTATCACCATGAAAGATTAGGGAAATAGCTGAATCATCAGTTAATTTGCTAATAGATAACAAATTGAAAGCAAAAGTAGGCACAAGAAGAATATTTTGAAGAGTAACATGAGATGAGAGTACAATCGAGCCTATACGAGTAACAGACACTTTATGTCTATTAGGAAGTTGAACAGAAAAATTATGAACAGGATAACAATGCTAACAAAATGTAAAATAATTGATAATGTGATGTGATGCCCCAATATCTACTATTTGTGCAAGATGAGATATATTATGCTGATGCATTACACTGCCATAAAGATAACAAAATAAGAAAGTAACAGTACTTGCCATATTGAAATATACAGTAGGAATAATGGAAGAAGGAAAAAATTCAGATACTGTAACAGGTGGTTTGACAGTTAAAGATTGATCATTAAGCAACTGAACAAGCCTCTGAAGCTGATCCTTGGAGAGATTCACCTGCGAGAGATTTACTTCTTCATCCAAGGAAGTATTATCTTGTTGATCAACCGTATTGATAGAGAACTTCTACTGTAACCTAGTTTGTTTGCTAGCAAATTTTCTATTTGACTTCGTGAACTTGAAATCAGGAGGAAAACCAATCAAATGATAACAATTTTCTCACATATGCCTAACTTTACCACAATTAGAACACACTATATCTAATTTATTCCTCTTGGCCGTCATAGCAGACACATTCGATAACAAAGGAGTTAACATCTGTAAATTCCTTTGGGTTTCCTCTCTTAAGACCATATTATGTACCTGATTTAGGTTAGAAAATAGTTGTATAAGAATGATCTGAGTTCTTAACCCTTGAAAACACTCATTGAGACCATTAAGAAATCGAAAGACATAATCTTTTTCTTCTCTATCAACATAATGTCGAAAACAGTGTGAGTTACTAATACCACATTCACAGTGAGGCAAAGGCCTAAAGCTCTGTAGTTCTTCCCAAATTGTATTTAGTTTAGTAAAGTAAATGTTAACAGTGTTGGTACCTTGAATAATAGAGCATAATTGATGCTGTAAATGATAGATTCTAACATTGTCGGGTTAAGCAAATCGTTGAGCCAACTTCTCCCAAATCTGTGAAACTTCTTCCATATAGAAGATAGTAGACGCGATCGAAGGAGATATGGACCGCAGTAACCATGTGACTATAAGGTTGTTGCATTGACTCCAAGGAAGGAAATTAGGGTTTCTTTAGATGGCTTCTTTACTAAGCCATCAAGGAATCCTTGCTTATTTTGTATGGATATAGCTAATAGAAACGATCTTCTCCATGACGGATAGTTGGATGATGTAAACTCTGGTGACACGATCACTAAATCATGATTTTCTGAGTGATGGATGAAATAAGGTGAAGAAGGATCCTTTATTGATGAAATCAAAGCAATAACATGTTTAGATGAGATGAAAAACAGAGAAAAATAAGGGAAATCGAGAAGATTAGGACAAGAAATGAGCTATTTAAGTCGAAAGAAAGAAAATGAAAACAAGAGAAAATGACATTTCCTACTCTAATACCATATAAGAAGTCCCAAGAATTTGATTTGGTAAAGGATAAACGACGCAACTTTATTGAATAATACAGTGCTTTATATACATATCAGTAAAAATAATTGATGTCTTTTTTAACTATCTAAACACTGAAGTTACAATATAAACTAACACACACTTGACTTTTCACATGAACTTTTATTTATTTAAATTAATTAAATAACTGAAAGTTTTTTTGTCTATCCATTCTTAAATTGTTATGAACGGGTATATAAGGGTCAAAAGATTTCACCTAAACATCTAAACCTACTAGGTATGTTTATACGATGCTATGCTTTCTTACTTGAGGAGGTTTCGTAGATGTACTCTTTTTTGTACGCGGAAATGAAACGAGAAGATCGAAATAGTACTTATAAACCGAAAAAAAAAACTTATTTAATAATTAATTCATATTTCTATACAGTTGCATCACTTGTGCAACGCGATCAAATGTTCTTTTTTCATAATTCCCATTTATTAAAAGAATAGAAATTGCAACAATAAACTTTCATGCTTAAAAGGATAAGCTTCTCTTAGTCTCCCCGGCTTAGCTGCTACATCGTTTGGTTGCTTCACTGACACCGACACTTCAGTCTTTAATACTGACTCACACTGCTACCGATATTTAATAGACCATTCATGATGTTTGTTAACTGGGGACACATGTTTGGATGAGTATGTTCCTGGCTAGCTTGTGCTAGAAAATGAAAAACAAAGGCAATTCAATACAATTACTGGAAGGGAATGTGAATTTGCGTTTTGAGTCCCATTTTACCCAAAAGTATCTTCACTCTAACAAATAAATAAAATTATACAATTCAAATTTTCTAATAGAAATAAAACATAAATAAATAATAATACAGCATCACCTAAGACTATATATATATACTTGCAAAATTTTCATATATATTGTGTCATAGAAATTGAAACTACCAATTAAAAATTTCTTTTTCAATCTCAATTTTTGAGCACATATCTTTTTGTGGGTTGCTGCTGATGTAATATCCTGTTTAAAATAAATAAATGTAAAATATAGAATTTATTTGTAAATGAATTTCATATGAAATTTATTTGTAAATGAATTTTCTTTTTTAGATAGTTATTATTTAAAATATAGAATTTAATTTAATTATTCATAATTATGTTTGAAACAAATTAAAAATTAAAAATTTATTTATATTTATTTTCTAATAAATCTCTTATCATAATAGCTTTATAAAATTAAATAATGATAACAATAAATAGAGCAACATGTCTGTGAATTTTTCTCATAGTTCCTCAATTAATCAAATAATTAATCAAATTAATCAAATATATTAAATCATCATAATACCAATTCAAAGCAAATAAAATACATGAAAGAAGTAACTTGAAATTACAAACTATTATCCACCTTTAAAAAATTTAAGAACATAAATAATAAACTACAAATAAAAATTCACTAAGAACACAAAATTAAGGAATAACAAAATAAAAAAAAATACCAACCTTCTCTACAAACGCTCAAAGGACAGTTAAAAAATGTTGCTCCAAAGATGGCATGAATTCAACAGTCTTTATGACATTCACGTTGCTCCAAATCAAGGATTCGATCGCCTAGTGAAAGAATAACGCGAAGTAGCAACGATGCAACAATAAAATGGCAAAGTGGAGTGAAGTCTCTCCAGTGGCTGCCCACTCCACCTTGTATAATCTACAATACAATATGATTCAAGATCAGCGCCAACAACAACTAAATTATCTCAGTGCTCCACAATAAAAAAATGTATGGCTAGCAATTTCAGCTTTAGGTGAACAAGAAGATTCTACCACTGTTATCCAAAATGAAACTCTTCCTTATTAATTACCAATTGGAGATGAATCCTCAGAATGATCGCTCATCATTGTCATAATAATCAACGGGCTTTGTTTTCCGTACTTATCCAAATATAAGGAGAAAACTCTCGCAAAATGTTTTCTACGATCGGAAATAGCCAAAATACATATACTTGATGTTATCTTATTAGATTAAAAACTCGTGAAAGTATTAAGATATATTATTAGGAATTACATGGATTGGATTAACCTAAAGCACAGCGCTCAATTTAATTCAAACTATTATGAATCGATTAAACACCATCAGCCATACCGTTATCCATAGTTTTCAGATTTTCTAAAGGATTCTTTCTCCTCTCTTCCTTTCACGTTCAGTTTTCTCTAATGGTTGAAAAAGCAAATTCTGTAATGTTTTCTGTACGCAGTTTAGTCAACTGCATTGCATTTATATGGTTAAAGGAAGAGGAAAGGGTTCATTAGACCCAGTTAAGCTCAATTCGATAAATATTCAATAACCATCATATTGAGTTTTATTCATTAGACTTAAGCTATTAATTACATGTACCATACTAAATAAAAAATTAATCTAACAGATCATCCAATTAACATAACCTTTTTTAAAAGTTATTGATCGTTTTAAATATATAATTGATGTGGGTTGATGATAGTCATGTCTATCGAAAGTTAAAAGAAACATAAGACTCTTTTAAGGAAAGATCATGAGCATCTGTTACCAAAAATTATCATAAATTTATGTAATTTTTAATCTCTTATGTATTATAATTTAATTATATGTGCATTTTCTATACAATCCAATATTTTAAAGACATTTTTTAGCTAAAGATAAATTATCATGATTTTTTGCATCAATTTCTTCGTTAAATCGATCGATTCTCGTTTGTTGTAAGAGTGGCGCCACACTAGGTTGCCCTACTGGGCCAAGAATTTCCTAGGTTCCAACCATAAATAATTGCTTGACATATTACAGTAAAAAAAATCTTAGTACCTTTTAGTTTTACTTCTATTATTGATTTTATTTTTATTTCTTATTTTTATATTTTTTATAAAATAAAAACCTATTTAGTTAACATTTATAATAAAAATAAAAACAAAACTGTTTAGTTGAGATTTTGTATAAAAAATTAATTTATTAGTAATAACTAAATATAAAATAAATTTAAATTCTTAAATCAAATACTTATATATATATATATATATATTAAAAATACCTATTAGTTAATAGAATATATCAGTTATTCAATGTAAAAAATTTTATTTATAAATTTTTTAAAAATATAAAAAAATAGAATTTTATTTTTTCTTTATTTTGTAAACTAAAAAAAACAATACATAATATACTACCAAATATATTTTCTTCTTTTGTTTCTTTATTATTGAAAACAAAAACAAAAAAAATAGAAACAACAAATAAAATTTAACATGTTTGGTATCCATTTTCGTTTTGATTTTTTATTATTGTTTTTTTAAACACAAAAATTGAAATAAACACAAAAATTGAAAAAATAACATAGAAATCGAGAAAAATAATACACTAATATAGTATAAAAATAATAAAAAATATAATACATAAATATAAACAAACACACAAAAATTAATATAAATACATAAAAATCAAAATAAAAACATTAAAATCAACAATAAAACCAAACATCTAGATCTTTTTTTTTTTTCCTTGCTTCTGGAAAGAAACTTGACAGGGGTAGCAATAATCCCACCACAATTACTCCATTGAATTTAGTCTCCTAGGGCAGGTGAACGAACTAATTATGTATGTTTTTCATGTCTTTGTACCTGTTAAAACTAGACAACTAGGAACTATTTACTTGTTAAAACTTTATTATGTTCCATATATAAAAAGCCTTTTTAAGTTATCATTATAAACGTGAAAGGGCTCTATTCCTTCCACTAGTTTCACTAATATTTTTCAGTGGCTAGCGCGGAATAGAAACAACAGGACCAAGGAAGTATTTAACATCGCTTGCAGGTCTTGTATCTATAATATTTGGAAGGAGAGGAATAATTTGTGTTTCAAAGGATTGGAAGCTTCTAGTTATCATTTGATCCACCAAACAATCAACTAGATCAGAGAACAGTTGATTGTTAATGGCGCACGCCACACTTATGGAGATCATATTGCAATTCAGTGGCATCTATCCTAGTGTTGTTTATTATGTTTTTCTCCATAAGCAAAAACTAACAGATGCAATTAGGGATCTTAACGTTTGGCAATTCTATGGTTGTCTAGTTAAGGGTTCCTTCTCCTGTCCAGATCTGCTTCTATCCCCCCAAATTTGGACTTCATTTAAGAGCCTGCAAAAAATATCTTTTATTTTCTAGATTTTCGCAGCTTCGAGAGGAATTTTGAAGCTATCTGTTAGGTGGCGACGAGCCTGGAGACGATTCTTTTCTAGATCTTGCTCTATGTGATTTTGGAGAACGATTGAGAGGGTGGTCCAGAATTTAAGGGTATATTTTCCTCCTATGACTAATGTGATGCTCCAACCTATTTCGAACCCAATTCCTAATTCGTATATAATTCTCAATTTGCAACAACTCTAATTCATCAACTCAATTCCTAATAACAAATACAAACTCTAATTTCATTAGATTATATCTAAAATTTTATGATAATAACTTAAATAACTCAGCAGAAATTTACTTAAATTAAAAGAAAAATAATTATTAATAAAAGACGCAATTTTCAATAGCAATAAATTTAATAACCATCTAAAACAATTCATCAATCTCCTTTATATCACAAAAGAATTTAATTATCAAAGAATATGAAAATCTAACTAAAACTAGCTCCTGTGGCATCCTGTGACAAGCTGTTCCACCTGAACTATTTACCAACACAACTGAAAATCCAAACTGCTCCAAAACCTACTAAAAGTCTCCTGAAAAATTCAATTAGCAAGGAATGAGCTGCCAACTTAGTAAGGGGTAACTAAAATGCACCCGTCATGCAACATATAATACATACAAATATAAACGAAGATATAAAAACATGTCATCATCATATCACAACGTATCGCAATTTCATATTTCAGTTTATAGGCATTTATTATTCTTAATCCATACTCTAATTCCTAGAATTTCTATTTAATATTTTTCTTAAACTTTAGGGCCCCGCTTAACTTAATAGACTTATATCCAATGGTCTGCCGGCAAATAAATCACATAAGACACTTCTCACTCCTGAAAATATCTTGGGCATTCCCACTCCTAAAATACCGGGTCTCATCAAATAAAGCATACAGGACACTTCCCACTTCTGGAAGCGTCTTGGGTATCCCTACTCCTGAAATACCAAAAAAATCGCAAAGGATATCCCCACTCTTGAAATATCCCGGCACGTACCTAATATTCAATCTTAATCATATCGCATAAAAATCAAGACCATCGAGTATAAATCTATCTAGGTAAGCCGCTAACTACAATTTCATTATATTCTCTTGATATTCCACAAATTCACCATTATCATGTCATGTCATTTTCTTTTATCATCGCATAGTTCCATCATTTAATATCTCATCATAAAATTCATACGCCTCATATACCTATTTTTCATACAACTAAAATTCGTATAATATTCATTTTCTAATCCATAACTCATAAGAAATTTAAATAAATCATAAATCCCACAGATTTTTCATGACGCAATATTTTCAAATCACATAACTAACAAAATCACATAAATTCATAAAGCGCATACAAAAATACATTTTATTTCCAAAAATTCACCCAAATAATAATATATTTATTTTTTTACAAAGTTTTCATAAATTAAAACATATTTAAATATCTTCTTTCACATAATTCTTATTTTTCACTATTTACGCAAAACTCATATAACAAGATACTTTATTATTTTCTAATTCATACAAAAATTCTAAAAATTGAATTTTCACATAAAAACAGAAAATATGGTACATTCTAATTAATTCTCTTACCTGGAATTTACGAAACTCCAACTTCCTAATTAATCCTACGCTTCTTCCGATTTATCGCCAACACCTAAATATTAATAAAATAATTAAACTAAATAAAATAGAAACTCTAAAAAATTTCTAATTTATTAAACTAATCTTTTTTTTCCAGATTTTCCTTTTTTATCTTCTGTCTCTCTCCTCTATCTGCCGAATTCTCTCTCTCTCTCTAACGCATCTCTCTCTCCTCTCCTTCATCTTCTCTTCTTCTACTCTTTGCCCTTTTTACATGAAAATCTAAAAGCAAACTACTTATCTATCAATAGCACAACAAGGTTGGAGGAGTTATGTGATGAAACCTTGAGAAAAAAATTGAAAAAAAAATTGAAGGGCATGGGTGAGAGGAGCTGTCAGCGTTTTGCTTACGGAAAGGGGGAGAAATAGAAAATATAAATTATTAGGTTTATGGTTATGGGCCGGGTCAGGATTTGGGCTGGGTAGGTTAAGCCCCTTTTTTTCTAGGTTTTACAGATAACCTCATAGTGAATTTGAAAAAGCAAAAGATCATCATAAACTCGCCATCATTTTATTTATTAATATGGGTTTATTCTCTCCATCAAAGAATATATTAACATTTAAAATTTAATTCATATATAATTAGGAAATTTGGTGGATAACATTTCATAAACTTAAATTTATTAAATTATAAATTGCAAGATTTCATTTAAGATCTTAAAATTTATCAAATAACCTTATTTAATTTATAACTTAAGAGAGGTTCAAATCTTTTTAAGCTATTGGCTAGAAGAGAGTCGTGAACTAAATGCTTTGTCTCTTTTGAGTAAGACTTCTTGGAATAAGAATTTTTCTTTATGAACAAGTGCAGCTACCAATAATATCTATTAGCCATATCTTTGCTTTCGGTCGGTGGAAGTAAAATGACTTACACATCAATTGTGAATCTAACCCCTGAACTACCGAAGATAGAGTGCACAACTTGATCAAAGATATATATATATATATATATATATGCATACATACATACAAACATACATACATATAAATTTAAGTCTTCATTGCAACTTGCTTTACTTATATTTTACTTAAAGACATGTCTATATAGTTGAAAACTTGACGATTACTTAAAGACATGTCTATATCATTGAAAAGTTGATGATCTTTAGTAGTCATCAACTTCACATATGTTACTTTTATTTTATATGGATCATATTGCGGGTTTAAAAAATTAGAAAAATCATTTCATAAGAAAACAGGTAAAATAATATAAAGTTATCAAAGAAGCTTCCCTTGGTGTCCTTAATATTACATGCAAATTTAGGTTCCCACCATTAGAACTCGAAAATCCAAAGTTTGAGAGTTCTTTCCCCCATCGTTAAATAATAATGAAAGAGCAGAGACTTCATCCTAATGATTGTCACTTTGTTCCTACAATCAGTAAAAGAGTATGCCAAAAGAAGGTTCCTAATATAAGTATGACTAATCAATCAAGGGATCTATTACATTTTTTATTAGACCAATTATGAGAGCTCGGTTTTAAGAAGATTTAAAGGCAAAATCTCATGGAATTAGAGCCAATTTCATTACTTAAGGGTTATTCATTATTAGAGTCTTTATTATATTATAATTGGGATATAATTTATTTAATTGTAAAACTAAAACATGTTTATTATGGCTTTGTAGATATTTTCAGGTTTTTTATTTGGATCACAAAATTTTATAAGGTTAAATCATATTATAATTAGGAAAATCTCTAATGGTTATACTTACCTTATTACAGTAGGAACCTAAATTGAAATAGACTTAATAAAGTCTCAGTTAAAGTATCATGCTATAGTCCTCGTCAAGCAGAAAAAGTTTCCTAGTTGAATAAGGATTATTATAGTTCAAACTTCAGTAGTACTAGTAGTTAACATTTAACTAAACTAGGAATTTATGTTATACTTATAATTATGATATCTATCACATTTTTTATGCTCAACCTATATAAAGAGGATATTGCTAGTTAATAAAATACATATTTGATATTTTGAGATTCAATATTTGAGATTACACATTTGAATTACAAAAAATATTGAGAGTTGTCAGGGTTTAGCCCTTGTTCTCATTTCCTTTTTATGGAGTTCAAAACACTATATAAACTTGATTCTTGGTAATCAATGAGTTAGTTCTTCAAAATTTTAATTTATTTTTACTAATAAGATTTTAATTTTTTTAGGGTTCTTTAGGATTTATTCCTAGGTGGTTTAGCATCAATTAGTATTGGAGATTATCTTCAAATTAGGTTTTGTAATTTTTTTCAATCTACTTTTAGCTTTCTTAGGTTTAGGTTATCAAAGCTTGTTATTGAGTTCTAAAGATATATTCTATTTAGGTTCACATTAGTGTTATGTACTTTTTATTTTAAAATCAATATTTATCTTTGCATTTTGGTTTTAAATTTCTTAGGGCTAAGTTATTGAACTTGTTATTAGGCAGGGTTGCATTCCTTCTTTATTTAAATTGGTTTTATCTATTTTTTGTTCTAAAATTAGTATTTCTTTTTTCTAATTTTAGCTTTTTTCAAGCAAGTATATCGATCTTATTATTAGGTTCAAAAGATCTCATTCCTTTTAAGTTCACTTGAGTTGTTATCGAAGTATTTTTTTTCTAAAATCAATATATTATTTTTATATTATTTTCTTCATATCAATCACATATTCATGTTTCATAATAAATGCTTATATGTATCAGATACTATCTTTATTTTTGTTACATATATTCCAATCAATATATTTGTAAACCTAAAGTACATAATTGGTGTTAGAATTCTACTTTAGAATGAATTACATCTTCCAAAGGTAGATCAATGCATAAAAAGGATGGTCAATATGGTATATATCCAAATAAAGTTATGTATAAGGTCATACTTGCTAAATGGTTATGTATTCAAAGATAGAAAGTCACAATGGGTTAAATGAGTATGCCCTAGAAAACGAAAAGGATCTCATACAATATCCAAGTGTCTTTACTATTCTCATTATCCTAGAAAAGATATTTTTATCCAAAATTGAATATTTAAGGATGATTCCTTTTAAGAAATGAGGAAATAATGTGAGCATGATTAGCTAATCAACATATTTATTGGATATGTTTGTTAGACCAATTAAAAAGGTTAGGTTTTGACAAGAGTTAAAGGCAAAATCTAATGAATTAGGCTAATTTTTTTACTTGAGGCTTATTCATAATTAGATTCTTTTTTTTAGTGAAATTTCCCAGTTAAATTAGAATAATTCTTAGTCAAATAAGGACTACTAGAATTTGAATTCAAGTTGTATTAGTAGTTAGTAGTTAATTTAAGGGTAATTTCACCAGACCATTTTGTAATTTAGATCCTTATCAAAATGTCTCTTATAATTTAAAAATATCATTTATCCTTTAAAATTTCGTAATATTATCTTGTTACCTCTTTATCATTAACTCATGTCAAATTCTTTAACAAAGTTAAGAATAAACAATGTTGTTTTTATTAACCATATCCTTCTTGAAGGTTCAAAATCCTAACCATCACCAACTTCCATTTAGGACAAGTTGTTGTCTACAATATTTTTTGAAAAATAAAAACCAACGATACGTGCAAACTAAGCCTCCCACACTATTCAATGGACACATATAAGTCATATATCATTTAAAGGAGTACTCATGTTCCAATTTTTTTCTTTTTGTGTTTTTTTTACATGAAGGCCAATACTCATTTTAAGTGTGGAGGAGGGAACTACGATTTGATTTTCTTACACTTCATATTTTTGTGAATCTAAGAGGACATGTCAATTTCATCATAATTTTCTCAGTAGATAATAGTTAATGGATAGTTATCCTTTTTTGATAGCATATCATTAAAATTATTCATTATGATTTTGATTATTTTGTTAATTTAAGGTGTTTATCTGATTAATTATGAGTGTGATTGTGGTCGGTGATCCACAAAATTAGATCAAAAAAATCAATCTTTTAACGCTCAAAATCACAATTAATTCAAAACTAACTCTTTAACAAGTGCTCCAGTTGTAATAAGTAATATAGTGGAGTACATTTAAGACTACAAGTGTCGAACCCATGAGGAAATTGTAATTGGTTAAGTACTAAATTAATTAGATTAAAATTATCTAGGAAATTTCAAATTAATTTATTAAAAGCTTGAAAAATGTTAAACTACTCTAACCTAACTTAAACACTTTGAAAACAATTTTTAATTGCTTTCAAAAAATTTTGAAAATTACGAAATGTGAAATTTAGTTAAGGATTAGGTGATTGATGATTTAATTGAGCTTTAAACAATTTTAATGGTTAATTAGAGTTCCTTCACAAAATCAAAATAAAGTTATGGTTAAGACTTTGCTTTATCTCCATTAAACATAGTTTGAAGTTTGGTTATGCTTTAAATCTAGTCAATAGGATTTAACTTCAAGAATTTGATTTCTAGATTTGCAGTTTCAAATCTCTAACTCTGTTAAATAATCAAATTTTGGCCATTCATTGATTGATTTGTATTGTTTATTGATTTTTCCATCAACCTAAGTTGATTTCTCAAGTCTTAGATTATCTTTCATAGTAATCTTAAGTGGCCAGCCCTAAATCAGAACTTTAAGACCTTCAATTAAAAAAAATCAGGCCTTTACACATGCAATCAGGCTCTCTTAAAACATTAAAACACGAATCCTAAGCTAGAAAATGGATTTAGTCACACATGATCATCAAAGTATACAAAACATGCATCTTAAGCCACATACTTTGATAGATCTGAAAATAAAAGCTGAAATAATAAGTTTAGAAGTTACAAAACAGGTTTAGAAAGCTTTTGGATTTATCTTGAAATTCGCAACATAATCTGGATAGCAGCACAACTTCAAAACCCATAATAACTTGCAGAAAAATAAAAAAACATAAGAGAATATAAGCATAAGAACATAAAATTTGATTAATCCGAAAAATAAAGAAAATACATCAATAATATGAGTTTAGAAACCCCCTATGATAGTTTAATAGATATATGTCTTAGCAATGTTCTTTAACAAGCATAAAACAACGTGCTCCCTCTAATTTTTAGAACTAAGAAACTCTAAGAAAAACTAATAAAGAAGCAATAACAGCTCCCTCTAATTTTTAGATATGAAATCTTATTATTGAACACGTGTGTAACATTTTTTAAAACAACGTGCATTTTAGTGGAGTCGTTGTTGTCACCTTTCAACCATTATTAATGTTCTTATAGGAGAACAATTTGATCCATCATTGAAGCTATTGATGCTTGAATAGACCACCATTAATGTCCATTGTGTTGATTAGGAGAACAATGACGGTAATGAGCAGTGTCGTTGGTCCCTGATCCTATAGGCTATTAAAGACTTTGGATGCATGTTCCAGTAAGGGTTCAAGGGGCAATTAGACAATTCACCTACAAGTTAACCATAAACCTACATGAGACGTACATAAACACATGTTAAGGAACTTATAGTAGACATTAAGTTACATTTTAGGAAGAATTAGCTAGCTTTTATTATTGTTTCTCTCTTTTCAATTTAGCTTTAGGTTTTGCCTTATTTTAGCTTTCAATCAATTGTAATAGACATTTATAGTTGTTGTTGAGGATTCTAGAGGTTGGATTAAAAGTTGTAACTTTATTAAGAGTGTATTCTAGCATTTTCTAAACTTTAATTTCATTGTATTTTAACTCTATTTTTATTTTAATCAATAACTATATGTTTTATATTCTATATGATGTGTTTATTAATTAATGTGTGAAAGTAAGTCATTTATTAGTTAATGATAAAAAAGTAGATATTTTAATTATGTTATTTTAAATGATTTGTAAGCCAATATTTGTTTATTTGAGTGCTTAATTCTCTATAATAAGCTAGCCCTTTAAAACAAAGTCACAAATAATTAAGGATTTGAGAAATATATTTTATATGTTGGAAAAATTAATAATCATCAGTTTAAATCAGTGAATGATCAAACTATAGTTAATTGTGAGGGTTTTAATTCTGAAATTAGGGATTTTAGGATTAAACTTTTTTAATGTCAAGCCTATCAGCTATGTTCTCGGTATAGCTATGTTTGTTGCATGACTAAACTGTGAAATAGGACTAATAAAGATAAGGCATATACTTAACCATAGTTGTATCTTGATTTTGTAAAGGTACCTTAGCTTAAGCAAAAAAAAATATTTTTTAACTCAACTAAGTCATCAAAACTTGAAAACCTTAGCTATACATTTGAATTTGATAATTCTAAATTGCATTCTAATTTATTTTACATTAATTGAAAGTGATTTAGATTAGGTTTTATAATTTTTTTAATTGAATTACTCAATCAACCTTAATTTTATAGATAGTTGTAATATAAGTGATCTAATAGTTGCAATTAAATCCTCGTGGAATGATAACTTGGACTCTTTTTAATCCACTAGATAACTTATGATAGGTATACTTTCCTCTAAGTTAGTCCTAGTTTAAAATTGGATTAAAAGAAGTAGAGTAGAAAAGACCATAACACATCTATAAACCATGTTTATGCATATTTTACAATTTCACAAAAGAAGTGCAAAGGTGTATTGAATTCACCAATTTTTCTAAAGGAAAAAAAGGATTGATGTTAAAGTCTAATGGAAGGTAATCGTAAAGCATAAAAAACTTATATGTGGAAATTTTTTATTTAAATCATGAATATGAAAGTAGTGGATGATGTTTTTAATGACAACAAAAATGAATAAAAACATGATAGGAAATACAAGGTTGGCAATTCTAAATATTTAAACACCATTATGAAATTTTTGACATAAAGTACATTCATTTATATACACTAATGAGAATGTTGAATTTTATAAACATATCAAATGAGATGTTACTCGAAGAGGGTTTCCTAATTAATGTTGAGTAGTTGATGTGGGGTCATTAATTTGGGAATTGGTGAATTTATAAAGATAGAGAAGTTTGGGATTAGGAGGGAAATCTATTATTTTCTCTCATAAAGTTTTGATATAGCTGACCTTACATTAATCATAAAGGAGGATGATTTAGAGTAGTTTTTTAGAAATACAAGACATAAATTGTTGGTGTTTCCAATTAAGAAAATGAGTATGCACAAAGGCTGATAAGGCTAAGGTGTTAAGGATTCAAAAGATTATAAAGTCAATAAATATCAAAAGAGTAAATATAAAAAAACTCCCCTAGATTTTCATGATTTATCAAATACCCTTTATATTTTTAAAAATATTCTAGACCCCCTATATTTTAACAAAATTATCAAATACCCCATGAAACTTTTTAGGATTGACATGGCATTGATGTGGCAGGTTGACCGTGCTGACGTTATAGTGATGACTGGGAAGATGTGTTGATGTGGCGACTGACATGGCGACTAACGTGGCAATTACTGTACAGGGAGTGTTTGATAAAAATGAAAAATACATGGGGCGCTTGATAAAAATGAAAAATACATGGGAGTTTTTGAAAAACATAAAAAATACAGTGGTTTTTTGAAAAAATAAAAATTATTAAAATAAAATTTTAATATTTAAGAATAATTAAAATGACCATTTCAATGAGATAATTAACTCTAATTAATTAATTAGTTATAAATTTAAAAACTATTAATTTAAAACTTCTAATTAAATTAACTATAGAATGTATATTTATATTCATAATATTTTATTAAAAATAATCTTAGCATAAAAATTTCATAATATTTATTACATGACAATATGTGATATAGTAGTAAAATTTTACAGTCATTAATATTGTTTTTTAATTTTTATTTCATGATTTTAGTTTTTATTTTTAAATTAAAATTTGTTTAATTGAAATTTTAAAAAATTAAAATTAAAATTTTATTTAGTTGAAATGCATCATAAAAATAATTTAGCAATAATAATTAAATAAGAAATAAATTTTAAATGAAAATACTCTTAAATATATGTAAATGCATGTTTATATATATAATTAAAATTAAAAAATTTATTGATCGTTTCTTATTTATATTTTTATTAAAATGATATTCTTTAAAAATAAAATAAATATATTTTTATTTTAAATTTTGTATACTTAAAATTAAAAATAAAATCAAAAAGTTAAATAAAATTATATAACTTTTTAATTACTAACTTTTATTTTAGAAATTCCTTAATTACTAACTTTCTTGTAAATCACTTTTATTATTAATAAATCAAAATTTTAAATGTCCCAAATTATATATTAAGAAAATTGAAAAATAAAAAGAGTAAATTGTAAGACTGTTATACAAGAGGATTTTATTTGTGAACTATTAATAATTTTACTCTAATAAATTTAGCTTAGATAAAACACGAGTAAAAACCAAACTTACGTTAATATATTTTAGATAAGGCACGTACCCCACACTTAGATCATTACATTTTCAAGAAAGTCAGCAACTAAGGAGTTTTAAAAATAAAATTTAGCAATTAAAAAACTATATGATATTATTTAACTTTTTATTTTATTTTTATTTTTAAGTATACAAAATTAAAAATAGAAATATATTTATTTT
>JAOXYD010224174.1:0-18673 GCA_028565735.1 Pinacopodium congolense
AACATTTAAACACATTATAGGGGTCATAATGCATCAAATTCACTATCAAAATCATATCAATTTTGACCCCTATCACTTAACCTATTTATTTGTGTTTGTTTATTAATTTTTAATGCTTGCTTAAGGTCTTAGGAGTTAGATTAATCGTAGTTTCGAATTTTGGTTTGAATATTTCATCATTTGTGTGCATTAGTTCACTTAGACATCAAAACTGTGTAGTTGTTTATGTCCTTAATTCAATCACAATTTTCATCATACAAATCAGTTATGGGTGTATAAATTTATTATGGCTAGTTCACATAAGGTGTTAGGAGTGCTCCAGTATTTTTAGTTTGATTTTTAAGCATTTATATTTGTGTTTTGAGCTGAATATTCATAGAGTACTTAAACTATCCAGATTTAGTGATTGACTTGTTTTGATCATATTGCTTGAACATATGCACGTTTTTATGTTTAATTTCTATCATACTCAGATTTTTTAGGCTTTCAAGATTGTTATCATTCAATCATATCATTTATTGAAAGCTAAAGCCCTTATTTTAATTGTGCATTAAGTGAAACACCTTTTAAGGTGTAATTAGTTACTTGAATTTGGGGGGATTAATTCTTTTGGTTATTTGTGAATTGTATGGACTTTTTTTTGCCTTGAAAAGATTTGGGATAGGTTACTCTTCACTTTAGAAAGTAAGATTGTTTATTGTTGGGTTACTCTTCACCCTTGGAAAGTAAGATTGTAAAGGTTACTCTTCACCTTTAAAGAAGATCGTACTTGTTTGATTGATTAGTATAGAATCATCCGACAAGTAGTTGGAAAGGAGACGTAGCCTATCTTTGAGGTAGGTGAACTTCTTTAAAATTTCCTTGTGCCTTTCCCTTAACTCAACCTATTGCATTCACTTTGATATTTGCATTATCATTCCATCTTAGGTTGAATCTTGGTTTAGTGATTGCATCTAGTTCCAATTGATTTAGGTTGCTAGTTTAAATTTGCGAAAAAGTTTGAATGCCCAATTCACCCCCCTCTTAGGTGCCATAGGACTTATAGGCTTTAATGTGGATGGTGATGGTATTCTAAAGATGGGTATTAGAGTATGTGTACTGGATGTTGATGACTTAAGGAAGGAAATTATGGAAGAGGCATATTTTGTAGCTTACAGTGTTCATTCAGGCTCTACCAAGATATATAATGATCTTAAAGGCACGTGTTTATAGAGTGGAATAAAAAAGGTCATTTCAGAATTTGTGTCTAGGTGCCTAACATGTCAGCAGATAAAGCTTAAGCATCAAAGTCCTTCAAGTTTATTAGAACAAATCCCCATTCCTGAGTGGAAATGAGATATGATTACTATGGATTTTTTGACTGGATTGCCTATAATAATACTAGATATAATGCCATATGGGTGATTATAGATTGACTAACAAAGTCTTCACATTTCTTACATATAAAAAAAGACTTATTTGACTGAAAAGTTGGCTAGGCTTTATATTAATAAGATTGTATGTTTGCATAGGGCTCCACAATCTACAGTTTCGAATAGAGATTTGAATTTTACATCAGTTTTCTGGCAAGAGTTACATAAAGCCTTAGGTATGAGATTAGACTTTACCACTATTTTTCATCCTCAGACAGATGGCCAGTCTGAGAGAACTATTTAGACCCTGGAGGATATCCTTAGGATTTGCGCTATGGACTTGGGTGGTCAATAGGATTCACATTTACCCCTGATTGAATTTGCTTATAACAATAGTTATCATGCTAGTATTGAAATGGCTCCTTATGAGGCTCTATATGGAAGAAAATGTAGATCACCTCTATATTAGGAAATCAGTGAAAGGCAATTAACAGGGCCTAAATTACGAAAAATTACCTCTAAAAGGATCCCTATTATTCAGCAAAGATTGAGAGCAACTTTTAGTAAACAAAAGAGTTATGCAGATCCAAAAGGAAAAGATGTGAAATTTTTAGTGGGTAACATGGTATTTTTAAAAGTATTACCAATAAAAGGAGTAATGAGGTTTGGTAAGAAAGGTAAACTAGCTCCAAGGTATATCGGTCCATTTAAGATTGGATCTAGAGTGGGTGAAGTGGCATATAGGTTGGTGTTACCGTCTAACTTGTCTAAAGTCCATCATGTATTTCATGTGTTGATGTTGAGGAAATATATTTCAGATACTTCCCATATTCTTTAGCCATATAATGTGGAGATTGGTGCTGATTTTTCATATGAGGAGCAACTGGTCATCATAGTAGATTATCATATTTGACAGCTTAGATAAAGAGAGATACCAATGGTGAAAGTGTTATGGAGTAATCATTTAATAGATGACTGTACATAGGAGACAGAGCGAGATATGCAGAGTCAATACTCGTATCTATTTCATCAATGAGGTAAAATTTAAAATTCGAGGGCAAATTTTTATTAGGGGGAGAATGTAATAATAAAAATTTTGTTAAATTTCTCTTAATGGACTAATAAGGAGAAAACCCTTAGAAGGTTATAAGTTAAGCTTAAGAAAGGTTTTCATTTCTTTCTTAAATCTTCTCCTTATAGTTTACTATCTACTCTAACTTCTGATACCCATATATTCACCGTCCGACCATCGTTTCCTGCGATCTAAGACTCTATGGAAAACTCTCAGGGTTCTCTATCAAAGCTCTAAACTAGTTTCATAAAAAACGGCTTAGATTTGGAGAAATTTCGACTGGAAGTTTTGACCCTTATAGATAAGTGATCATTCTCCCATTTCTAGTCGTTTTTGAGCAAATCTAATACCACCATTGTGTTTATTGGCCTTGAAAACGTAGGAAATGAGGGAAATCTAATGTTAATCGCCCCATTTTACTGGTGAACGAAAATTTGTTTTCATTGAGCTTCAAACCTTTGATTCTCACAAACCAGGAGAAGTTTCAACATGAGACCAACACCATTGGATTCCTGGAGGTAAGCTCTTTCTTTTTGGGTACGTGGTGAAAGTCACCATTATTCTGACGCCAACCCGTGGGCCCTACGGTTCGGCGACATTATTGATTTTCAGACTAGTCCATAAATAGCTAAAAATAATTTCAAAATTTTTTAAAGATTATGTAAATTAGCTTTCATAAAAGCTGCATATTGACATTCTTGATCGTTTGTGAGAGAAAAATTTTGAAACATTTATGTCCTTATAGAAATGCATAAAATAGATTAAATTTGAGTTATTGTTGACTAGAATTGAGACTATATGTATATATTGAGTATAAATAATGATGTTAAGATTAGAATTTGGCATATTTGAATTCATTATGGATTTTGTGTTATAAATGTGGACTCAATGGGGAATAAACATGTAGTTCGGAGGCCCAATTCGAGTTATGGCCATTGGTGGATATAGAAGTGTGTTTTCATTTTAGGAATGACCCTTTTTTTTGAAGGTGGATGTCTATTTTATAGGAGAAACTCTGTCGGATTTTCTATAGATTTCTAGTAAAATTTGTCATCGGAGTTTTAATTATAATTTAGAACTCCTTAAAAAAATTACAAATTGGGTCATGATCTTATTCTTGAAATTGTTGTAGGCTTTACGTCCTAATAATTCATTCTATTTTCTTTCTATAGATCAATCAAGATCAGGATCTTCCACTTCGAGGCACCAATTTTAACACGGAGGAGGGCATTCTACCTATGACTTAATATCCATGGTTATAAGAATGCATTAGGAATTCATTCTCATATTAATAATTACAAATCACTATCATTATAATATGCATATATGATGTTCATTCATATGGTTTGGTACATGTGCAAATATTTTTGTTGGGTTATGTTATACTTAATGTGATATGTGATGATGTGGAGGATACTTGTAGGATGAGCTACCTAGTGGGTGTCACCAGGCTGTGTGCACAGTAAGTAAGTCAATTGTGTATGAGATTGGTTTAGTGATTGATTGATTTATCAATTGATATATTGAATATTTTAATATTAATTGGTGTCCCTTGACTCTAGAGTCGCAATAGTCTTGTATTCATTATATTTCCCTTATATTAACTATTTCAGTGTTATATTATATATATGGATTAGATCCTATTGGGACTTTTAGACTGTCATAAGTACGCATTTGGTTATTTTGGAAATTTTATCTTTATTATTATTATTGATGTAGGTATTTGATGGAATCCCAGGCTTGCTATGGGTTTAGTAGGCATTAAGTTTACTATTCTTTTAGTGTCGGTCACGATCTAGGGACGAGGTCGTGATAGTTTTACATAACATAACCTATCAGATTTACTATCTTGAAGGTTGATTTTCCATCCATCAACTTGATCTTCATCCATTTCCACTTTTGCTCTAATGCTTCAATTAAGGCTCCAAATCATGTTTCTCTAAAGTTTGTCCTCAAACCTATCTTTTCCATTCATCAAGTATAACAAACACTTTAATAGAAATGTTCTGTCATCATTAAAACTAGGTGGAACTACCCTTAGTTCAACAATCTCCCTATTTTTTATCATGACAAAACCATGTGATATTAGGAATCTATAACAAGAAAAAGCACATACAATCATTTTGCTCCTCTACACATTTTCTCCCCCTATTATAATACACTTTCTCCCTCTCTTTGTAATCATAAAAAATTATTAAAATTTTTTTTCAATTCCATTCATCACGAATTCAAAAACTCATAAAGTAAAGATAAGTACCATTCTATCTAATATCACTTAAGAACATTAAAAGTGACACTCTTCTTTTATATGAAATAACTCAAACACCTAAAATCATCAATATTGAAAAAGTTATATGCCAAATTATAAGCAACCTTAACGACTCAATACTAAGTACAACTCAAAGCTCTATATCAATTATAATCAAGGCTCAATACCAAATCTCAATAATATATCCTAAAATTTCAATATAAAATACAAGAAATTAAGATCATCCAAAAACTTAAACATACCACATATCTAAAACCCATCACAAAACCTCAAATCCAAAACCTCTTAAACCAACTAAAAGATTTCAAAAGAGGCACTCCTTCTTTATACAATGCCAAAAGAGTCAAGACAACCATGTCACAAATTCAAAATCACAATTCCATGTTCAAGCAATTTGTTCATTACAAAGCAAACAATAGCCATTAAGTTATCAAAATTTTGCTAAGTCCCCTTAAATTAATCATAATTTAGTAACCATTTCAATAAACTTAATTTTTAATAATTTTAATACACTTAAATTTCACACAACTTAGAATGTACAACCAAATACAAAATCATTCATTACAACTTACCCTCATTTGATTAAAAGTCATTATTCCCCCTTAAGTAAGACATAATAACTCATCCAACCCTCCCTCTCCCCCTTTTTGGAAAGCAACTTAATGAAAGAATTTATCAAGTATGTCAAAACTCAAAATTTTATTGAAATTGAAACTCTTCATCAACCAATACTTATATAAGTCAAATTCAATTTTTAAAACTTAAGAAACTTAGGACCTAAGTAAAACATAATCTAACACCAGGTAATTTTCAAGTTTAAAAGCATCAAATTATTAACTCCTATAATCATAAAAAATTATAATTACATATGCAAACTAATGAACAGCCAAAATATCAAAATTTAAAAGTCATGTGCAAACTCATGAGTCATTCAAGATATTATCATAACTTAGGGATTTTATCAAAGAGAAGTCATTGCATCTAATTTTGCATACATAAAAACAAATTGTATCTAGTAAACTTTTAGTGTATTATCAAACTTTTGAAACTTTTTGTAAAACCAATGCATAGAAGCAATTCATTAAATCATCAAAATTCAAGATTTATCAAAATCATCAAATCTCTTTCTTTAATAAACAATACTTTAAATTTCTCCACTTTTATAAAATCATTAAAAAACATCAAGGCTTCCCCTTAACAAAAGCAATAATTTTTCTTTCATTTAAAATACGCAAATGCAATTTCTAAGACAATGATGATGAGGGATATATAAATATCACATATTCAAGCAAATTTGATAGAAAATCACAATTAACATGTTCCCTTTTTTAAGACATTTAAAAGCTCTTATGTTTCTCTTAAAGGCATACTTACGTATAATTTTCAATTATCTAATAATCCAAAATGTAGGAATAACATATCATTCTTGAAGCTTTCAGATAATCAAGCAACATTCAAATTGTTAAAAGGCATCAAAGGTGCATTTCATATACTAAAGACATTGCATTAAAGTAATCTTTCATAATATCAAGGATCATTTGAGTTCATTTTATGTAGAAAACATAGCATAGTCAAAGTAAAGGTGTACCTCCCGTTTTTAAATATTACCAATTTCTTCTCTTCCTTCGTTCAGCAGTATACTTTGATGATTTTCTACTTTTGCTCTTAGAAATATCCTTGATGGTCATTAACTTATAAAACAAGATTTAATGAATTTTTGGTACCTATACTAGTTTAGATCCTTGGGGATTGGTAGCTCTTTTACTACCTATGTCTCTTAGTGAATTTTAAAAACATGTTTTTTATCATAAAAAAATCTTTTCTATACAATAATGGAAAAAAAGAAACATCATAAAAATGATAAAGTGATCTATACTTATTAAGTCTAATTCATGTATTAACCTCTTATTTTCTAGTCTACACCCATTTATTAGTGTAAAAAATTCTTTGTATTTGATATATGCCTTCTTCTTCTTCTTCTTAGTCATATGTTCCAAGAGTCTTAACTAATTTATCATGAGAGAAATCTAAATCACAATCATCTTCATCATGACTTGAATTTGAACAAGGTTCATCATCATTTATAGAAGAATTTAAACAAAAGTGTATCTCTTCATATCTTTTGAAACAACTGTAAAAACCTTCATCTTTAAGAACCCTATCCTCCACTTCTTTGCTATGGTTGACACCTTCATAAATAGGTTTTAATTGTCACCACATTTCATTAGCTGTAGTATATTTTGAAACCTTTTCAAACACATCCCTATCTTGTGCATAAAATAAAATATGCATAGCATTGCTATTTAAGGAGACTAGTCCCATATATTGGAGCTCCATCCCCTTTCTTTCTTAGGAAATTTTTGTCCATTTACTATTTTTGTTAAAATAAAGTGGGCCTTTGAAACTATTTTCCATAAATCTATATTTTTGACCATTATAAAAGATGTTATTCTAATTTTGCAACATAAATAATCATCTCCACTAAAGAAAGAAGATGTATTTATATCTTCTCTTAAAAGTTCTATATTATGACCATTATTCACTAATTCATTAGAATTATAATAATGTGAAACCTATGCTTTAATACCATTTGCTAGCCCTAATAACACTTAAAAAGGAGGGTTTTAATTAGGTTATTTGAAAATTTCCATCTTAGTACTCCTAAATTCACCAAGTCTCCTAAAAACTTATGCAGAAGTAAAATATTCAATTATATAAGCAATATAGGCAACAATATAAAATTTTATATGAACAACTTGTAAGGTGAAGCTTTAAAGTAAAAGAGTAAGAGAGAGAATATGCATATTGATTTTATAGTGTTTCTAAGACAACTTCTTTCTCCTACATCTACTCTCCAACTCTTTGTTGGGTGTTTCACTATTTCAAATCACAAGTACAATCCCTTTTTTCACAAGGTGATACGATAACCTTTACAATAATCACCTTTTTCATTGGACTCTAGGATAACCCTTCAACAAATTTCACTCTCAATATCACCATCCCACAAAATACACTTCTTAAAAGTATCCTAATTGGCTAGCTCAAGTGTATAGGAGCTCACAAACTTACTTAAATGAATAAACAAATATAAACTCATAAACTTTACTAACACTTCACTAAAACTCAACTAAAAAACACAAAAAAAACACCCATAAGGCTTCAAATCTCTTGTATAATTATTTCTCAACTTTTATATACTTAAACAATGCACAAATACACCTATTTATAGATGAAAAACACCTAACTTATAATGAACTAAACTTTTGTTAGTTATTCATAATGAACCAATAAAGAGAAAACCCTTACATGTGTATATATGCTCTTAAGGACTTAAAATTTCATTAATTTCCCTAAACTTTCTCTGTAAAGGTCACTATGTACATTCAACTTTTGATGACCATATCTTTATCATTTGACTATTTTTTTTTTGATGATGTAGGAATTTCTAGAAAGCTCTCAAGACGTTTTATCATTCCCTGATTATTATTTAATAAAAAAGACCTAGATTTAGAGAAATCATGATTGAAAGTTTGGGTACTTTTAGGTAAGTCACTATTCTTCACTTTATAGTCATTTTTAACCAAACCAATGTCACCATCATTTCTAACAACCCAAAATGTAGGAAAATAGGTAGATTTGTTAGTGATTAATTTATTTCAACAATAAACAGAAATATGTCTCCTTTGTGTTTTGGAGCTTCAATTCTCACAAATTAAAAAGAGTTTCAAGTGACGATACTACCATTAGATTTCTAGAGGCAAGTTCATCGCCATCAAATCAGCAATGTGGGTCTTATGCTTTGTTATAATTGATGATTTTCTAACCAACCCATAATTGGTCAAAATAATTTTTAAAATTCATAAATATTATGTGTATCAACTTTTATAACTGTGATATGATGAAATTCTTAACCATTTGTGAGTTAAAAATTTTGAAACAATTATTTTTGTATAAAATTACTTGAAATTGACTAAATTGGAATTATTATTAACTAGAATTGAGATAATAAGCTTTGAATTTATCATCTTTTCATATCAATTTTATGCCAATTTAATGTACATTGCTTCCAAATTATTTTTAAAGTGCTTAATTATGTTTATAAATGATGTATAAGCAGATTGGAAGTAAAAAATTCAAGAAAATCCAATAAATCACTGTTGAAATTTTTGAATTTGGACTGAAACGACAAGTGTTGTCACCCTGCCGTTTTATTCTTCACTCTGCCATTCTACCCCCGAAGCCAGTGACTAAAACGACGGTATTCCTAAGGTGTCGTTTAACTCCAATCAAGTACTGTATTAGTAGCTGTCATGCATTTTTCAACTCCAACTTGATCAACTTGGATCTTATCCCACTTGTTCCTACGTACAGCCAAAATATATAAAAAGGTCTAGAGATCAATTTTGAAGGAGCTAGCACTGAAATTTAGAGAGATTTCAGATCAAATCTCTTAGTTTTCTCTTTTCTCTTTTTATGTTAGGTTTTATTTCCTTTTTCTTTTTCTTTTTACAAATCTTGTATATTGTAATTTTAGGTTTATGTAAGGATTCCAAGGGGTTTATACACTTTTTTTGAGGTTATTTATCATTTTAGAGGATTATTTGGTATTTTTTAGACCTTTAATCTCTTGTATTTCACTCCTTTATTCACATATATGGCAAGAACTTGTTTTACTTGTATTAAATCCGAATTTCTTATTTTTATATGATGTTTTGAGCTTAATTCAAGCTTAGGACAGGTTTTATGATGCCTTGAATGAGTTTTTATCATAAGTTTGGATGATAATCTTTGTTTATATGAGAACTTAATGCTTGTTTTGAGTTGGCCACTTAGAATAAGATGATAATTGGTTTATGATCTGACAGCCTCTACCTAAATCATTGAAAAAATCTATAAACAACATGGTTTAATCCTTAGATCCAAGAAATCTACCTTGGTTATCATGAGGGCACTAATCTTAAATGAAATTTAGGATTATAACTTCTTGAACTTTAAACCTAATGCCTATTAATTGATGAAATAACCAAAAATCAATTTAGGATGGTTAGAGATATGACATTGACTTAACGATAGCTTTGTCTTGAGTTAGTGAAGGTCCTAGATTAGAAATTCTAACATTTCATAACTCACTTTAGTCATTTGAAGCCTTGTCCTTAACAATTTAATCATTTGATAATCCTTTGATAACTTGGAATGCAATTACAAAGTTGGAAGCTTTTTAGTTGTTTTTAGTTAAGTTAAACCTTTATTTTAAGCGTTCTTGGTTTCCTTAGATAATTGTGATCCAATTGCCTTAGTAGTCACCAATACATATTCTTTTTGTGTTCGACATTCTAAGTCTTAAAAGTGCTCCACTTTATTACTTGTGAAAAAAACATTGCCTTTAAGTTAATTTGGATTTGAATTGGAATTGCATGTGAATTTATTAAATTATTTGTGTTAAAATAGTGATACCAAATCGACGCAGCATGAGACCACTTAGATATATTAAGCATGAACGAGGATGTTAAAATTAGATATGTTTAGATTATGGATTGGATTAATTATAGATTTAGTGTTATAATTGTGGACTCATTAGGCATAATCATGTAGTTTGAAGGCCATATTTGAGTTATGGTTGATGATAAACATCAAAGTGAATTTTTCATTACAGGAATGACCCTTCTTTAAAAGGAAAATGTCTATTTTATTGGGAAAACTCTATCAAATTTTGGTAGATTCCTCAAAAAATGTGACGTTGAGGTTTTAAGTAGAATATAAGGTTCCTTAAAATGGATAACAAGTTAGGTCGTGGTCTTATTCTTTAGAAGATCTGAGATTAGCTTAGACTTTATGTTCTAATAATTCCTTTTTATTTTATTTTCTTTAGATTGATCAGGGGTAGAACTTTCCATTTTAAAGCATCAAATTCAACATGAATGAGTACATTTTATCTGTGAGTTAATATCATGGTTATGAGTATGCATTAAAATTTTATTTTCGTATTCATCATAAAGATCATCATCATTATCATATGCACATATAATACTTATCCACATGGGTTGTGCATATACATACATTTCTATGGTGCTATATTATACTTTGATGTGATATGTGATAATGTAGAGGATAATTGTGAGATGAACTACTTCGTGGGTATCACCAGGCTGTGTGGACATTGAGTTAATCAGATATAGGATTGATTTATTGATGGATTTATTGATTGAGATATTATACAATTGGGGCAATTTGGTGGAACTTTCTCTCGGATGATAACTAATATATGGTATATGGAATGGTGACGTAGTTATGGAAATTCAGTTGAGCTTACTCTCGGATAATAACAATGTCATAGTGAGGCTGTGACGGTTCGATTGAGCTTGCTCTTAGACGATAGTCTACTACATTTGGATCAAATATGCCCTATATGGAATAAAAGAGCCCATAAAGCTAAAGTATATGAGTAAAGGGATGTGATAGGATCCTTCATTGATTGGCTTGTGTCAATTGTTTTTGAAAAAAATTAAAAAAATTTGAAAGATTTAAGAATGGTTTAGAAATTGTTTAAAAAAAAGGTTTCAAAATGTGCATAATTTTTTATAAACCAAGACATAATAATTTATTTTTTAAATAAATTGAAAGGTCTTGCTATTGAAAATTATTTAAGGGAACTCTTAAAATTTATGTAAGTTAAGTTTTGGGGTATTGGATGTGTTTAAAAGTGTTTTAGTTAATTTTTAGTGGCCTGCATAGTGTCTTCAATAACACCCTTAACGACGATCAATCAAGTCATTATAAGAGGCTATTAAAGTCAAGTTGTTTGTCTAGAAGAACAGTGGTAGGTGACATGGTGTCGTTCTAGTGTAAGGCTAGATAGAAGAATAACGGTGGGTATTAATAATACTGTTGTAGATTGCTATTATGCATAGTTTTGAGTGAGTAACAACTAGATTTTGATATCTAACGGATAGTATAATAAACCAACGAGATTTTAAGTCTAGGAATGTTATAAATAATGGTTCTAAAGGTCTTAAAACAATCTTTATGAGTTATTGAGAAGGATGTTTTTTAAGATAATCATAGTGAAATATTCATTATAATTGTTAGAGAGTGGATGTTGGAAATTAAGGTTATTATCAAACCATTATGAAAATCCCTTGTGTATCCTCCTTACTATATCCTTTATTTTCTATTTATCGTGTACTTGCCTTATTTTATAAGTATTTAGCATAGTTATTTGTATAACATATAGGTTAAATTGTAATTTAGAGATTACATATAAGAAAAATCGGTTTAGGTTATTAGTTTAGAAATTTTTTAAAACACTGAATTTACCCCTCCCCTTTGGATACCTTTAGGATTTACAATTATTATACTGGAAACTAGTATAATAAGAGCTCCACTTACTTAGTATACCAAAACTGATATTAATATTAATCTCCAGGAAATAGGAAATGCTCAATTACCTTTTGATTATTTAGGGCCTATTAAAGATAACTTAATTAGTAGGAAGGATTCATAAAGGAGTCCATAATGTAGAATGGAAATTCCATGGTCTCACATAATAGATTTTATATATGGGTATGGATTTGTAGGGAATAGGAATGCTATCCTATAAAATCTATCCATAAGAACTCTTAACACAAAATTTAGCATAACATAACCTCTTCATTGAAGTATTCATGTCATTTGTAAAGAGGGTTTCCTAATGAAGCTTACTAGGTAGTTGGGGCCTAAGGAGAAGAAATGTTCCAATGGGATATTACGAATGAGGATCTATAAAGGAATATGTTTATGCTTAATATCTTTTAGTTTCATACCAAGTTTCCACTTTAGAAGATAAATTTGTGTGTTGCAGAACATCAAAGGTCTAGTTTCAATTACTATTTGCATTTGAGTTTTAGAATTGAACTTGAGTGGAAAAGACTTTTGTCATTTAGAAAAAAAAAACCCCAATTAGATGACATTTACCCTAATGTCTCATCACCCATTACCTTATGATTAGAAAAGCTAATCATTTACCATCAAAGTAGCTAATCATTATAGCTTTCCATCGAGCAACTCCTTGCTTTAGTACATTAATTGGTGGTGCTACTATTTTCTAACCATTCCCATTGTCAAGTGGCATACAAGTTAGGAAACATGAGTTAGCAACTGTATCTCCAATCACATCTTTCTAGGATATTTTAAGAGGTACATTAATAGGTATTTCACCATCACTAGATGATGCAGAGCTTACATTTAATGGAAGAGATAGAGATAATTTAAAGATTGCAATAAAAAGAGGTTTCTAAGATATGGTTGGAAAATAAGGAAAGAAAGGATAACCAATCATTATTTTGAAAATTAATTACTAAAAATGGTAACTGTGCAAGAAACTAAAAAACCACAATAAAGGTAGATAATGATAATGGTTCTATGCATTAAGGAAGGTTTTAATCTTGAAAGAGGATGAAAAGAGAAGTCCGTGGTGATTGAATACTCAATATAAATTATTCAGCAACCAACTCTATGACTCGTTAAAGAGAAGTCAGAGAGGACCAACTCCATTACGTGTTTTCCTTAAAAATTGACAATCTAAATACAATGAATTTGAATTTTATCAAAGCATATTGTATTTGTGAGCTTTAATGATATTTGACTTATTTTAAAATTGCTTTAAAAGGTTTTATTGGGTTTGAAATGTTCTTTTTTTTTTTTGGTAATTTAGATCATGATCCCGCGACCTAAAGCTACCTCTACCTCTTTATAATAAAAGTCGTAAATCCTATAAAAATAAAGCCCAAAGTACTTAAGCTCAAAAGTCTAAAAAAACCCATAAATATCTTAATCAAACTAAAAGGTAAAACCGTAGAGAAAAATCCTTGAAGGAGAAAAGGATCTTCTATCCAAAAGTCCAAGTGAGGGATCATCCTCATCATAAATGATCATCCTAAGAGAATGGTTAAGGCAATTGGATTCTCCAAATTTAGTATTAGCTCCAAAAGACTCTAAGGGAGAAACCTCACAAAGAGAAAATAATTCCTCCTTAATGGTTTTTGAAATCTTTGAAAAGTAAACCACTTTTTAAAAAATTCCAAATTTGATTCGTTTACAACATTTATTGAAAATTTTCATTTATTTATTTTTATAATTAAAGGATGCCATTTCTCCCTATTGGGAAAAGCATTAATATTGAGGTTTGCATGAATCTAACATGTAATCTCTAAAATGACAAGTAAAAAATTCTCTAACTAAACTGTTCCTGTTCTCCTCTTTACTTTCATTACGTTTATTCCTAAATCATTTTGTTTATGAAGAATGCATATAAACAAAATAATATCTTTTCTAACAACTGGAAAAACGGAAGGACATTGAGATTATCATGAATCAAATACGTAACCTTTTAAAAATTAAGGCTAACTTTGATTTAACTAAGCTACCTCTACAAACCATAAACTTTGGTAACATCTTTTATGTGAAGGTTATGTGCAGATTGAAGAGGTTAGTCACATGACAATGTGGGGCCTACCTAAAATTTTTAACAAATAGAAATGTAATATGTGATAGTACCATATAAAATATAACAGAGATAGTGATGCAAGACTTAAAAATGTATTTAGGCATAACAATGTCTAAACCCATTCTCATTAACACAATGCACCTATGGCTTGTTATTTTTTTGGAAGGTATGAACATGGTGAAAATTTTTATTATGATAAACAAAGTTGATGTCATAAATCACTAAGAGGATGGAATGGTAGGAAGGCTACTAATCCCTAAGGACCCAAATTAGTATGGGTATTAAAAAACATTGAATTTTGTTTTGCAATTTAATGGACTTCAAATATATCTCCAAGATTGAAAGAATAATCACCATGATACATTATTGAACCAAGTGAGGGAAGATGATTGGTGAGACATAAAAGGAAGATACATGATTGATTTGGTTTATGAAGTAAAATTATTTGATATTTAATGTTTAGATTGATTGATGCTAGTGATACTTGATATTTTGACTGATACATGATTTTGAATGAATTGAATATTTGTTTAGTTATAAATATGAATTTTAACTTCATTTAAGGTAAAATGTAGTGATTTTTTCTCAAATTAAATCTGCAAGTTGCATAAATTAAATGGAAGAAAATAATTATATATACATAACTTAATTTTTCATGATTAAAAGAAAATTGAAAATCTTGTAAAATTATATGAATATGCTTTTTGGATACAAAGCTTGGAGCTTTTGGATACCTTATGTAGGGGAATCATGTAAAGGTATTATGGCATATTTAGATGTCAGATGTTGGCAATGACTTTAGAATTTGAATGTTAAAATTTGACTTATGTTTGTTATATTTAGAATACCTTCCTAATCATTGCTCTATTTTCTACTTATACATTTGTGTATACTCTTTGTAATGTTAACAAAAAGGAGTAGAAGTTATTGCTTCTATTCAAGAGGAGCTTTGATATTTATGTTTTTGATAATTTTGTTGTTTTGATGAGTATAATTTTTGTTATTTTTGGTTTTATAAAAGATGGAGAATCTTAGTAATGTATTAGCTCATATATTATTGTTTTGCATAAATTTAGAGAGAGCTTAAGTTTTTAATTTTTTAGAATGAGTTTAATCTTTATTTGCTTAAAATTTGATTACTGAGTTGTTTATGACTTGTTTTGATGTTTTAATAGATAAGTTTTGAATTTTTATTTTTTTGATAAATGTTATTTTGTATTGTGTTGCATTAAAAAAAGGAGGGGAGAGTAATATGGCACATTATAACTTATTTAGGTAGAGTTTAATTTTTTAAGAAACATGAAGTTAGAGGGAGTTTAACATTTAATGAATTTAAGAGGAATCTTCAAATTTAATGATATTGATAGCTTTTGAGATTTTGAAATGAGCTTTGGTATGTGATTATATTATATTTTCTTAGGTTAATTTTAATATTATATAAAGGGGAGAATGTTTAAGAGATCTCATAAGTGGTATAAGAAGTTTGAGAAAGTTTATAAGTGGTATTAGAGTAATAGGTTTTTGAGTATGTGGATTTTTTTATGATTCCAAAAAGAACAGAAATTGTGTGATATTATTTTAAGAGGGAAGCAAAATGGTTTGCATTGTATGTGATTTGCTTTTTATGTTTCCATAATATCACATGATTTTGTTACCATAAAAAAGAGAGAGATTGTTAAACTAAGGGGGATTCTACCTAAGTTTTGATGATGACAAAATAATACCACTATGTTTTTATTGTGTTCTGTTCATTGAAAAGATTGTTCTGAGGAAAATATTTTAAGAAATACAATTTGGAGCCTTAGAGCTTACATGAAGCTTATACAAAATAAAATAAAAAAAGTTTAAGCTTAAAATCAAGATAGTGTTTGAATAAGTTGTATTGTTTTTTTTTTATATCTTAATCATCTTAAAGTGTTTATGGGCCCAAATTATATATAATCAAGAGGAATTATACAAGAAAAATTTTAAATAATTAACTTGATATTCAAATTTTTTTTCTGGAAGTATGTTGATGTGTATGTATATATGTTAAAAAAAGAGTTTGAAAATACATGGACATGTTTAAGGCAGTATAATCGTAAAAAGTGTTAAAAGTGTTAAAAACCAATTCCTAGAGGGACTAGTTGACTAGTGATAAGATTAGTGGTCAACCAATTGATGATTTCTATAGGGAGTGGTTTACTAGTGGGTATGACTAGTTGACTAGTGATATTAATTAGTCGACCAACATGATTAATTGACCAATGGGATTTGAGTGGTCGACTAGTGGGTGTGAAATCTCAATTTTAGCAGCTAATTTCAATACAATATTTTATATTAAATAATTTTTAACGAATCCCAACAGCTATTAAGGCTTCATTAAATAATTGAAAACTCAAGATTAACTTTATTAAGGCTTTTAATTCAGCTAATCAGAGGTTCTTAGAAGACTTGTTATTATGTTTTGGCTTTCTGGAACTTTCTATTATGCAAATAATGGAATGCAACACAAATTTCATTTTTAGTGTTACCATTAATGGCGAGCCTACATTACACTTTCAAGGTAACAATCTCCTTTTTTTTAACCTTACACATTAAAGTATTATTGTTTATTATCAATTACACCATAAATGGTTAAAAGAAATTCAATTTCAAGAAAATTGCGAAAAGTTTCCATTTAAAATTAGGCATTTGTAGATGATATTCTTCTTCTTGGTATAGTTGATAAACATTTATTGATGCTACTGTTGAATTCCTTACATCTTTCACCTCCTTATCTAGTCTGCAAGTTAATTAAGAAAAAGGTTTCCATATTATATTAGCATTTGATATGGATCAAGCCATTGATCTATCTATACTTACTAGTATAAAAGTCATGTCCTTGCCAATTAAATATTTAAGACTTCACATGATCTCTTACAAGCCAAAATTAAGGGATTGTATAGCGTTACTAGATAGAATTCATGCTAAACCTGGTAACCAATGTAACAAATCACTTTCATTTATGAGAAGAATCTAACTAGTCATATTTGTTCTTAATTTTTTGCACATTTACTGCACCTTTCACCTTGTTTTGCTTAACAATTTTATCAAAGTAGTATGGAGCAACTTATGAGAAACTTTTTATAGTGTGGAGATGCTATCAAAAAGGCCAAAGCAAAGGTTAAATACCTAGAAATCTACAAGCTTAAAAAGAAGGGAGGATTGCAGTTTAGATCAATTATATCAACCTTTAAAGTTAGTTTATCAAAAAGAATTTGGAAGATTTATACTGATAAATAGTCCCTATAAATAGGTAGGTTCATAATTTAACTTAATTACATCACCTCCAAATTTAGCTTATCAAAAAGAATTTGGAAGATTTATACTGCTAAATTACACCTGTCCGTGAGGAAGTATGTTGGGTTCATAAATACTTCCTCAAGGACAGGTGTCTCTGGGAAGTTCAATATAAAACAAGTGCCTCTTGGACTCTCCAACAAATCTTAAGATCAAGAGCTCCTCTAAATTAAAAAATACATATAATTAATAATAGTCTTAATAAATATGTATGGTTTGATAATTAGTCCAAAGTTGGACCTCTTCCTCTCTAATCACATCTCTACAGCCTATGATCCCTTCTTTCTCCTGGGACTAAGGTTAACTTAATATCGGCTAATATTGTTTGTCAATTCCATATCAGGGGTTTTGTCTTGCTAAATGAATGCTTTCAAGATTATTTGTCAAATATACAGATGGACAATAGCATGATCTAGTCCAAACATCCTTTTGGGACATATAATAATGAGTCATGTAAAGAATTGTTATTACAAACCTCTCCTAGAGTCCCTTGGTAAAAACTTGTTTGGTTTAAATTTAAATTACCTAAAGCATCCTTCATTCTTTGGTTGGAAATTAAGAACAAGCTCATTACTTTAGATAGAATTAAAAGGAGCTCTAAGGTTAGAGTATCTGCTTGTTTATGTAGAAAAGTGAATAAAACATGTAACCACTTATTCATTTGTTGTTCCTACTCAACTAGATTATGGTTGGCACTTCAAACCACTATAAGCACTTTATCAACTCAACATATTGGAATATAATCATCAAATGCACTTCTACTACACAAAGAACATAAAGAGAGATAATATAGCATTTAAGATTGGGTTTAGCTACTGTATTTATACTCTTTTAAGGGACAGAAACAAGAGAATCTTCAGGGAGCTCTAGTTTGGATAATACTTTATTAATTCCATATTATCTTGGGTTAGGAAGGTGATTCGTGTTCGCCTAGTACAGTTGAATCTACCGTACAATACGCTAACACTTTGGAGATTAGTGACAGTTGTGCATTAGTGTGTATTATTCTAAGTATTTGGCATGTATTCTTTTGCATTTTAGGTTAAACTTATTGTGTTTTAGGACTTATGTTGTGTGTTTAGTTTAGCATGATCATCTTTGTGCTTCTTTCATATTTGTTGTTGATTTAGGGTAAGTCTTGATCATTTTGATGTAGGTTTGGAGCATGAATATCTTTG
>JAOXYD010224183.1:0-18673 GCA_028565735.1 Pinacopodium congolense
ATAGCATCAAACTCAACTTGAACATGTCATCCAGAAGATTCTAAAAAAGTCAATAAGTCGTTATAACAACTTAGAGAGATAGCTTCTTCTCTCACTATAGCAACATAGAAATAGAGTCATTATAGCAACCTAGTTATTACTCCCAAGCTCCTTCTTCTCCTCTTAGCCTCCTAACTCAATCCCCCTTAAATTTTAATTAGATATTAACACCAAAATTCTTGCCCAAAATCAACAAAGATCACACCAAAACACTTAAACATTATCAAAAGCATTAGAATAACATCAAACTAAATCTAAAACATGTAATTATTATCATAAACAAGAATATTAGCACACTAAAATACTATAAAAATAAAATCTAATCCAACCTTATCAGGGGCTTTGGTTCTTTCAATCCTAACTTCTTAAAAATAGATAAGGTAATTAGATTAATGCGTAGTCCTAAGTCCATCAGTGCCCTATCTATTTTGTAAGTTGCCTATAATATAAAGAATGGTAAAGCTATTAGGATCCTTGAGCCTAGGAGGTAACGTCTTAAAAAGGATCGCAAAGCATTCTTCATTAAGCTTTACAGTTTCATATCTATCTAATTTTCTCTTCTTAGATAAAATATCCTTTAAAAACTTAGCATAGTTTGTCATTTATGCAATGGCCTTAGGATATGTGATATTTATATGTAATTTCTTAAACATATCCATAAATTTCTCAAATTCCATATCTAGATTGTCATTCTTTAGCCTTTAAGGATAAGAGATCCTTGGATTATATGGTTGGACATCTAGGTTAGCGAAAAGCCTACAGGGTCGCTCTTGCTCCTTATTGTCTATTTCATTCCTTTTCCATTTCTTTATTTTTCATTTTTCTTTCTTCCTAATTCTACACTTTCCCACCTTCTTACCACACTTAAAGTTAATAGTCTTAGCATATTCTCTCAGGATAAGTTTAGTATTGCTAAGTAATTATCCAGATGTATGACGTTGCATAAGGTTAGCTTATTGGCTCAGTTCGTTGGCTAAATCTCTAATGTGATCTTGCATCTCTTGTCTAGTCTCTTTGATGAATCTAAACATGGTCTCATCTACACTAAATTTTTCTTGGATAGAGGGATTGGCTCTAAAATTAGGTGTATGGTTCTTTTGAGGAATAGCTGGTGGGTTTTGGTAGTTTTAGGTTGTCTTGCCATTAAAAATTAGGATGGTTTCTTCATCTAGGATTGTAAATGTTTGAAAAAGGGTACCCTCTTTGCCCATTAAAAATTCGTAGAAATTGGGCTTGTTTAGGCTCCTGGGTAAAAGAACTTCCTAGTTGACAATCAAAGGATGAATTGGAAGCACTACCAGATCTCTCATAGGTTATAGAACTTATACTCGAACTACTACTAACTTTACCTTTTAGTTTTCCAATTTCTTACTAAGGACTGCCAACTAAACTATTAATGTTATTGTATCATTAATGGCTTGAGCTCCTCATGGTTTCTTAGGATTTCTTTTATAATTATACTGAAACTTTTTAGTCGCCATTTCCTTGATTAACCTAAAAACCTCATCCATGGTTTTTCTCATTAGGTTTCTTCCAACTGTAGCATCTATCATGCTACGAGTGGATGGTATGAGTCCAATATAGAAAATGTCTACTTGATCACAAGTACTAAACCTATGAATTGGATAGTAAGAAAGCATTTTCCTATATTTTTCCCATGCTTCATACAAACTCTCATTTTTATACTGGGAAAATGAATAAATTGATTTTTCAATTTTGTAATCTTAGTATGTGGAAAGAATTTGGCTAGAAACAAGTTCATAAGGTCATTCCGTATTATGATTAAACTAGGATGAAAAATATTCACCCAAGCCTTCACTTTATCCTAAAGAGAAAAAGGGAATATCTTAAGTGTAATCGCATCATCAGACACTCCTTGAATTCTAAAGAGATCACACACATCTATAAAATTTTGCAAATGGTCATTAGGATCTTCTAAATATGAACCACCAAATTAGGAAGACCTAATCATATAAAGGGTACCATGTGAAACTTCAAAATCATCAAAATCTATCTTAGGTCAAATAATGCTCACCATAGGTCTAGTTTTGTTTCCTAATGTCAATTCCATCATAGTGGGTTCTCTACTTTGCTCTATAGGTCTTGTAATTAGATGCTCCTAATGTTTTAAATCTATAGGATGGGTTTCTATGTAACTTTCACTACATGTGCCTGCTTTGGATTTTTTCTTTTTCTATGAATGGTCAGTTCAAGTTCAAGATCAAAATCAAGCTTCTTAGGCTTTTGGCCTTAAGTTTGCATGTAAGAATAAAAGTAAATGAAATGAAAACTAGCTACTAATTAATGGACACACAAAATAAAAAAATATACACACTTAAAACAAAGCAAACAAAGCAATCTAAACAATATAAACAAACTCTAGAGTAATTGACACCAATTTTCTCTTATTATTCCAATTATGTTAAAATCTTAAAGCCAAATTATCCAAATTAATTACCAAAGTAATCAAATTAAACATACACTTTCTTTAAACACATAAAACCAAAAAATCAACAAATATATAAGTCACAAGTAATAAAATTGATTATTTAAGACTTGAATTATCATCCCACGGAGATTTAACATTGCAAGTACTAAGGCAATTGGATTACAATTATCTAGATAAGCTAAATTAAATTATTAAATTAACTAAAATTACCAATTTAAACTAAAGACTTGCAATTGTGAAAAGAAGACAAAGTTTGAGTTCAAGGATTACTTAATGGTATAAATGGCTAAGGTTATGGTTGTAATGATCTAAATGAATTAATTAAGGCTTGTGAGGCTTGTTGTTGCATTGGTTAGGTGACTTAAAAACTTTGAATGATTCTGAAACGATTTTACTTTGAAAACCAACATAACTAAGGCAAGTGCACCTATCATAAAAGTAATATAATGGAGTAAATTTAAGACTCCGGAGTCGATCCTTGGGAAACAATTGGTTTAATTACTAGGTTAATCATATTAAAATTATTTAAGATAATCTAAAAATTTGATTGAAAATCTGAAAATTGCTAAACTAGTCTAACTTGACTTAAAAACTTTAAAAATGATTTTTAATTGCTTTTGAAAATTTTTTAAAATTACCAAATGTGTAAATTAGCTAAGGATTAGAAGATTGTTCAATTAATTAAGCTTTTAATCACATTTAAGGGCTGATTAAAGTTCCTTCACAAAATCAAAACAAACCTATGGTTAAGACTTTGATTTTTCTCCATTAAATATTTTTTAAAGTTTCTTTATGCTTTAAATTAAGTAAATGGGCTTTATTTTGAAGAAGGTGAGTTTTGCAAAATTAATCTTAGATCTTTAACTTTTATTAAAAACAAATTCAGGTTTGGTCTTGTAGGATTAATTCGTGTTGCCTATTGATTTTTCTAACAAATTGAGATGATTTCTCAAGCTTAACTTGTCTTCCACACTAATTTTAGGTGGCCAGCCCAAAATCAGTTCCTTTAATCCTTCAATAAACAAAATCTAGAACCTTTAACATGTCTTTAAGCTCTCTTAAATCATAAAAACATCAATCCTTAGCAATAAAAATTATTTAGCCACACTTCATGATCAAAACATATAAAACACACAACTTATGCAACATATGTTAATAAATTTGTAAAAACATGATGAATTTATAAGTTTAGAGTGTACAAAATAGGTTTGTAAGACTTCTCGACATGTCTTGTAACTCCCAACTTGATCTAGAATACAGCACAGCCACTGAATTGATTCAAACTTGCAGACAAATCAAATAACATATAAGGTTATAAGCATAACAACAAGTACTTTGACTAATCCGAAAAGAAGAGCATAATAACAAGTAATCTGAGTTAGAAAACCCCTAAATATGAGTTGTAAACTCATAAATCTGTCTTAACACTAAGATCAAATGTTTAGAAACTTATAAACAACAATCAAATTCGTAAAACAAAGTGTTTGAATTTAAAGACTAGGTGGAAAACTATGAAGAGAGAAGAAAGAATTCTCTCATTCAATGGCAAATTTGTTCTCTCCTTTGTTCTCTATATAATCTATGTTATTTGTATGTTTTTACAGCTACACAAGCCTCTAACATGGGCTAGTAGATAAGGAAATTAATTGGAGACACGCCACAACTGCAATCTTAGAGATTTGGGGTAGACATTGTTAACTGATCCATCAATGTACTAGAGGATGCCGTTGATGGTGAAATTTTGTCTTTATTAACGACCCCTTGTTCATCCTTCAACGATGCTCTAGTAGGGTACCGTTGAGGGTCAGAAATGAGGCACTTTCTTCTATTTTTTGCTTTAATCTCCATCTTTAAGCTCCATCTGCAAATTAAAGATAATAACACATAAAATTAATAATTAAGCACTAAATTAAGGGTCTTAATTCAACAAATTAACCATTAAAACACAATCAATTTGACCCCTAACAATTATCTTAGGGAAACTTTACCAAATCAAGAAAAGATTATGGTCAAATCAATGTATTTTCTCTAACTTTCCTATTTTATGGTTTGGTCTCCCTATAAATCTAGAAAGCAGGCTTAAAGTGCAAGAATCTTAACCTAAAAATTCCTATTTTCATATTAAACCCCTAAAGATTAATTAATCAATGGTCTTGTATTGATTAAAATAAAGTTGCTTACTAATTTTTCCAATGCTCAAGATAGTTGGTCACATTTCTTAACCATTTATCATCTTATCTTAAGTTATCAATTTCAAACAAGCCTTAAGAACTTAAAATAAGTAAAAGACAACCCACAATCATGCACAAGCATATAGTTAAATCATCTTCTAATCATTCCTCAACCAAAAATTAACTCAACCACTCATTTGGATCAAAGAAAAAAGTATATTCGTTATATTTATCATATCTTTGAATGTAAAGAACAAAAAGTGGGTCTCAATGTAAAAATGAGTTCAGAATGCACCACAAATGGCTACAAAGAAATTTCTAGATCTAAATCACTTTTCTAAGCTACTACAATCCTAAAAAATAAGCTAAATCCACAAAATAAAATTTAAAAATTTTAAGAACACAAGAAAAGAGGCCTAAACATTGAAAGAGTCTAAAATTTTTTATCTTTCTTAATGTGTTCTCTCTCTCGCTTTTCTATTGAAAATTGCTTCAAATGATCACTTTATATGCCAGGTGCAAGTTAGAGGTAGGATGCACAAGTTGTAGTTAATGGGAAGAGGAGTTCCAGATAGAAAAGTCGCAATAGGTACCTAAACTAAACTTGAAATTAAGTTAAACAATGCCGTTGTATCTGCACCATTTAGCTCCCTAGACTGGCTAAAATGACGAGCCTACGTACTTAAATGGTGGATTAGCTAAACTGCCATTGTATTCCAAATCCTAGAATTTCTTCTATTTTTCCATCTGTTAAGCTTCCAATTGAAATATAAATATGTCTAGAGATAATTCACATAATTTAACATCACTTTGGGAGCAATTTACATCAAATTATGATCAAAAGCACATGAAAATGCATTCAACTCATAACCTAACAAAAATGCACTTCTATATCCATCATAAATCATAGCTCGAATCAGGCCCTTGAAACTACAATAATTATGCCTAACTAAAACCGCGATCACAATACCTAATTAATAATCAATCTAAAATCTAGACATAATTATAATACCAACGTTCTCTTTCATGCTTAATATATCTAATTAACCTCAATTCTAACCAATGTAAGATAAATACATTCAATTGTAATTTAATATACACTGACATAACATTTTTAAAATATTTAACTAATTATCAGTCAATAATTTCACAATGATGTAGTTATAAAAGTTGAATAATGAAATTTATTGGAATTAATAAAAATATAAACAACGATGTTTGGATTAGATGGTGTGCCACTATCTGTGGTAGGGCGTGTGGCCCACACACCACTATCATGATGAGAGCTGGCTACAATGCTAGTATAGAAAGTTAGAACTCCCCACGATGACTCCAATGAGACTTTCCATGCACCTTAACTCCCTCTAGTACGTACGAATTGAAGCTTCAAAGTTCAAAAGTGACCCATCTTCGTTTAGTGGCAAGGAGGTCTACTCACTCTCAATCAATATTCCCTTCCTAAATTTTTAAGACCAATAAAAACAATGGTGAAGATGGTTTGGCCAAAAAAAGGCTAAAAAATAAAGAATTATAATAGATCAAAAGTATCGAAAATTTTACGAGAAATTTCTCCATATTTGAGTTGATTCTTGAGAAATAAAATTAAAGGGAATGATAGATCATCTCAAGATCTTTCCATAGTGAACTAAAAAGGTTCACTCTTGAATCTCAATTTGAATTATGAAAGGAAATTCAAGTCATTACATAAGTAATTAGGGTTAAACATTAAATTTAGATAAGATTTAAACATATTAAGGTTTTAGTTGAATTTTTTATTTAGGTCTTAATCCAATTAATTGTTATTCCTTTGTGATATTTATTTAATTATTTAATTATTTAATTTTAGTTTAATTAATAATTCAATTAATTAATTACTTATTTTATTTAATTAGGTAATACAAAGATGAGAGTACTAGTAGTTATAATCCTTATGGGTATGATACTTGTATTAGTTGGATTATATAACAAAGTAATAGGTTCACTTGCATAATTGATCTTGGTATTGTTTACATTGGGAAAAATCACTAAGTATTATGCATGAATGAGTAATACTACTAGGCACGCTGAATAAGGAGTTGTTGAACTTGTCAGTAATACCAACTTTAACCTACCAACCTAGCTGATCTTTGATGTGTTGAGTAAAGAACATAAGCTCTTTTATGAAATTATGTAATGTTCAACCTCTATGAAATAGCTAGTTAATTGTTACATGACTTAGCCATCTTATTACACATAAGCTATTCTCTTATCCAGTATAGTGTATCCTTTAATAATTGCTCCTTGGAAGTTTCATTACTTTTAAAACATTTCAAATTTCTTTCTCTCTATATGGTATATATACTTAATCCAAATGTTATTAAATAAGTGACCTTGTTTCCATATATGTTACTTCTATTACTTACAAACTAGTACAAAATGTCATTAAAGCTAATTATTGGTTCATTCATGCAATATCATTCTTTAACTCAATTCTAAATTTTACAAGGGAAGTAGGCACTAAAAAATTTGATGATTAAGAGATTTAGATTGATTTTTATATAAAAAAACACTTGGAGGATAGACTGAAGAAATTTAACCTATCTAATGTAGGAAGTCTACCTTTTGTAATTAGCCACATTAGAAAGGATACCCTTTGCAATATAAAGTTATTCTATAATATACTACTCCAAATTTGTTATATTCCTGCTATTGTGAAGATATCCTTATAAAACTTGTTTGTAAATCTACCTGAGGGGTTTTTAAGCCACTAGTATGAATCTATTTTCCTAACATCAACACTATAATCAAGTAAGATATTATTCAGGCCTAAGGGGAGGTTTATTTAAGAGATGGCATTAATCCATTCCTTTACTACAGAGTCAGATGGGAACGTCTTTATGAGTAAGGGACACGATATGGCATTGTGGAGAGGACCTATTTTACTCCAATTTTCAAAGTAAAATAAGAAAAACTTCCTATTATAAATAGTTCATTTAATACTACCTACTAGTATTCCTCTTAGTTTTAAAAGATATAAGAAGAAGTATGAGTTGTCACCTCTATTATTAACTTCCCAATAATTTTTTGCTCGCCTTAAAAGACACTCAGGGTGGGGAATTGAGTGATTAAAATTTTCTAAATTAATTAAACTAGCCACCTAAGCAAATTTAATCTAAATGTACTCACTAAACAAATATTCAACCTAATATGATATGTTATACTTATGCGAATGGAATAAGTTCAATTAATAATAATCCAAACACAACAATATGAAATTAAAGTGAAGGGAAAGAAAGGAACACGAAGATTTATAAAGGTCCATTTATCCCAAAGATAGACTACATTCTTTCTCCAATTACTTGTTAGAAATTCTACTAACTAATCAAAAACAAATATAATCTTCTTATACTGTAGAGAGTAACCCTTACAAGACACAATCTTCTTGTTTAAGGTGATAAGAAAACTTTTGATAAATATTTTTATAGCAAAGAAGAGCCTTTACAACATTAAGCAACTAAATGATTTCATAATCCCCTTTCAAGTAACAATATGCACCTAAAGAGGTGCTTTAATTAAAGTTTAATTAAACTAAGAGCTCTTAGCTTTCAATAAATGAAATGATGTAACAATGATGCACTTGAAAGGTTGACAAACTTAGTATGGCATATTTGAATCACTAAAAATGTGTAAATGTGATGAATGATTAAGGTAAAGATTATATGGACCAAATCTGGACAATTTTGATAAACAATATTATAAATGCTTCTAAACACTAAAATAAGCCCAAAAAAATTCACTTATATAATCAATGAAACCACTAAGAGCTTAAAAAAATAGAATATAGCAATTTATGAACACTTAATAATGCACCAAAATGATTAATGAAACTCTTAAACACTTAAAAAAAACTAAGAACATAAGATTTGAACAACTAAAAACATATTAGGATAGCCAAAATCGAAATTAAACAAGAACAGTAATAATAGTGATAGTTTTGATATATGCATATATATATATATATATATGTAAATTTAAGCTTGAAACAAACTAAATAAGCACCCAAAAATACCAAACTTTGATCAAACAAACTATTGAACACTTAAAAAACTAAGAGCAATAATTTCAACCCCCTTAAAAATAGATTAAAATGGAGAAAATGAGATTGAACTAAAACAGCAAAAATGGAGGCAACTTTGGTGTTTGATAGATTTTGATCTTGTAAGCTTGTTTAGAAAGCATAAAGATTTGATATAAATGTTTAGGAATGTTATTTATAGGGGTAGGAAGGATTGGAGATGTTAAGAGCAAAAACTACCCATTTGGAATACAAAAATTCATTGAAACCCAAAATCCAAAACTAACTATTACTTGTCAGAGACCTCAACCATGGTCATTGAGCGACAACTTCCATTTAGCTCCAAGGTAGACAGAATTTAATGACCCTTTTTGACATATTTCATTAAGGCCTTACCACCTAGGTGGAAGGCCCATAATACTCAAAATGCGATACAAACATGATCCAACCTTTATAAACATTAACCTAACATTGAATATGACTTCAAACAAGTTGTAAAACATATTTGAGACTATATGAATGACCAAAATGATTCAGTGACTTCAAAAATATGAATTGACCTATGTAATGAAAATTTATGAAACTTTTTAAAATTTATATGCAATGCATAATAAAATTGAGCCCTTAAAACAATTGAACAACAAGTAAAACTTATAAACACACTCAAAATTATCTAACTGAGTTCTTAGAGTGTTCTTGATGCTTTTCCTTCCATTTCCTTGTGATTTGACCTCTAAACTTAAACTTTTCATAATTAATTCATCTTAAAATACACCTATCTTTGAATTTCACAAAATTAATTTAAATCATTGGTAAATAATCATGTTTTGTTGTCATTAAAACAAAGATTGAACCTCCTTTGGTCAATAATCTCTCCATTTTTTGAAAATGACAAAACATATGATATTAGATAATAAAAAACACATTTAAGAATCAAATAATTCAAATTATACACATTACCAAAAACATAAACTTATTTAAAGTCAAACATCACACATTCATACTCCCCCTTCATCCGTGCATTAAAACAACTCAAGCTCTCCTTAAATATATGTATCAACACTTGTAGGAGCAATAAACTATAAAGGGGACACATAAGCACATATTGGATCAAATACACACATCATACATCTTCAAGCTTCAAAAACACATAGTATGCATATTTTGCACTATAACGTACATAGTAAATTACAATGTTCATGTTATGTATAAAAAATTCATATAAACTTCAAAATTTGCCAAAAAGTTTGACTCCTAAATGATAAAAATTAATATCACACATATCTCTCCCCTTTTTTTAACATCATCAAAAAGAGTAAAAAAATGCATGAAAACATAAATTAAAAGGGGAAAAGGCATGTAAAAACAAATAAGAATCAAAGGGAAGCACCAACTATCATGCCTAATTTTGTCCTAATCATGCAAAATTTATCCTCACTCATTAGTTTAGTAAAGATATTGGCCAATTAGTGTTGTTTTGTCTACAAACTCCAACTCTATATCACCATTTTACCCACGATCTTTTATAAAATGAAATCTTATCTCAATATACTTAGTTTTTGAATGTTGAATTGGATTTATAATTAGGCAAATAGCACTAGTGTTATCACACCTAATAGGAATCTTTGTAACCCCTATGCCATAATATCTAAGTTATTGCTTAAGCTAAAGCATTTGTACACAATAAGCACTGGCATTACATATTCTTTTTCGATAGTATATAAAGCAACCAAATTTTGTTTAATATTAAACCATAAAAGTATTACATGACCTAGAAATTGACAAGTTTCAAAAGTATTCTTTCTATCTAATAAGATATTGGCATAATCCATATATGAATAACCAACTAAATCAATTAATGCATTTCCAGGATATTATAAACCTAAAGATAATAAACCGGCCAAATATCCCAAAATTCTCTTAATGGCCAACAAATGAGACTCTCTAGGACTTGATTAGAATCTAGCACACAAACATACACTAAAGATAATATTGAGTCTATTTGCAGTAAGTTACAACAAACTACCTATCATATCCATATGCAAATTAGAATATATTGGCTTTCCTTCCTCATCTTTGTTTGACTTAGTAGAAATACTCATGGGGGTTCCTAAAGGTTCTATTTTATCCATACCAAACCATTTAAGCAATTCCTTAGATTATTTAACTTGACTAATGAAAATACCTTCTTTCATTTGCTTAATTTGAAAGCCTAGAAAGAAATGAAGCTCTCTTCTCATACTCATCTCAAATTCTTTTACTTATGAAACTTTCAAACTATCTAAATTACTTTTCATTTGTAGTTGTAAAATCGACATCATCAACACAAATTTTCAAAATCAAAATATCATTATGGTCATTCTTAATAAAGAGAGTAGCATCTACTTTACCCTTTGAAAAATTACTTTGAATCAAAAAAGCACTTAACCTCTCATTCGAAGCTCCAAGAGCTTGTTTTAGACCATATAGTGCCTTGAAAAGCTTCTAAATATGGTTTGGTGCATCATGTTTTTCAAAACTGGGTGGTTAATCTACATATACCTCTTTTTAAATGAAACTATTAAGAAAAGCACTTTTGACATCCATTTAATATAAATTGAAACCCGTTAAGGATGTAAATGCTAAAAGTAATCTTGTAGCCTCTAATCATGCTATGGTTCAAATGTCTCGTCATAATCGATTCCCTCTTCTTGACTATACCCTTTAGCTATCAATCTAACCTTATTTCTCACTATGTTTCTATCTTTATCAAGTTTTTTGCTAAAGACTCTTTTATTACAAATAATTTGATCATCATTAGGCCTAAGTACCAATGCCCACACTTTGTTCTTTTCAAATTGGTTTAACGCTTCATTCATAGCTAAAATCTAACTCTCATCATTTAAAACTTTATCCATGTTTTAAGGCTCTATGATGGAAATAAAGGACAAATGAGATAAATTTATAAAGGTTTATCTAGTTACTACACCTTTTCCTACTTTATCTATAATTTGGTTGGAGGGATGGTCTATCTTAAACCTCCACTCTCTAGGTAAGCTTTCATCTCTTCTAACCACCTCACTTGGTTCAACAACTGGTTCATTAGCTGAAGGTTGTGTATCTAAAATTTCTTTCTTATGCTCTGCTAAACCTAATATCTCTAAATCTTTGGATAAACCTATATTTTTATCATCAACACTCTTTTTGACATCAAAAGGATTAGATTCATCAAGAACAATATGCATTATCTCTTTAATCATCTTAGTCCTCTTATTAAACACCCTATAAGCTCTACTAGTAAAAGAATAACCAACAAATATGCCTTCTTCTGATTTAGCATTAAACTTGCCCAAATTATCTCTAGTATTCAAAATAAAGCATTTACAACTAAATACTTTGACATAAATCTCCTTTGGTTTCTTCCCATACCAAAGTTCATATGAATTTTTATCTATTTAAGATCATTGATAGTCCTTATTGGATACATGACATGCACATGTAGTAGCTTTCGCCCAAAAATATTTAGGAATACAATATTCATTCAACATAACTCTAGCCATTTTTTATAAAGTTCTATTCTCTTTCTCAATAACTTCATTTTATTGAGGGGTTTTAAGAGTTGAAAATTTACGAAAAATGACATTTTATTTACAACTTGCTTTAAAAAATTCATTTTCAAATTCTCTAACATGATCACTTCTAATTGAAGTAATCATGTAGCCTTTTCGAATTAAACTCTTTTTGTAAATTTAATAAAATATCTAAAGCACTCTTCTTTGCTAGTAAGAAACATAACCCATATCATAAACAATCAAATATGCATACAATTTACCACCTAAAATTGCAATTCTAATTGGTCCAAACAAATCCATATTCAATAATTTGAAAGGTTTAGAAATTGCTACCACATTTTTCTTCTTGAATGAAGCTTTGGTTTGTTTGCACATTTTACATACATCGTAACTGTTGTCCTTTTTAAACTTCATTCTAGGTAAGCCACTTACCAACTTCTTATTGTAAAAATTTGAGATATGCTCTATTCTAGCATAACTTAACCTCTTATGCCACATCCATACATCCTCATTCATAGAAATCAAATACTCAACATTTTGATTAGAGAGATAATTCAAATCAATAGTAGAAATGCTTCCCTCTTTCTTGCCAATGAAAATAATACTATGACATCACTTTAGAAACTATGCAATATTTACCTTCAAAAGTAACTTTGAAACCTTTATCACATATTTGATCACACTTAATAATTTATGTTTTAAACCTTTTACTAAAAAGCACATTATCAATGATGGTGATATTCTTTCCAACTTTACCAATGGCAATTATCTTACCCTTGGCATTAACTCTATAGGTGACATAACCACCATCTTTACCCTTCAAAGAAATGAATTGAGAAACATCTCCCATCATACGCCTAGAGAAACCATTATCTACATACTATATGCTTCTCTTGAAATCCTACAAAACAAAGAAATCATTTCACTTTAGGTGCCCATACTAATTTGGATCCTTAGGGGTTCAATACCTTTCTAGTTCCTAAGGCCTTTAACAAACTAGAAATCCTAAATAATTTATCAAAACAAAAATTTTCTAAGTGACCAAATCTACCACAATAATCTTAAACATATGCAATTTTATGAAAATGACCATTTGGTTTAAAGTTGTTCCTATAAGCAAATATTGATGAATCATTTCTAAAAAAATTTCTTTGTTGAAATCCTGTCTTAGAATGAGTGTATGAACCATTTCTTGATGCATGAGCATGTGTAGGCTGAATTTGCATGGATTATGGCCTATATGCATTGTAAGTTCATTTTACATTTGTAAAGAAACTAGGTCTTTTCTTAATGGCATGCACATTTCTTCTAGATGTAGATCTTTAAGTTTAATGAAAAGCATGATGAGTGTTCCTAGATTGAGCTCTAGAAGATGATGCACCATTATCAAAAGATGGCCTAGGAACATGGTCTTCCTCTAAAATTTTCCCTTTCACAAAAATAGTTTTGGCATTGGGTGTTTCTCTCCCTCAAGTGAAGCCTAAGCCACAACTATCCTAAAAAGAATTTTAGGTTCTTAGCATGTTATCCAATTTTTCTTTTCTCTTAATAAACTTTTCTAATGAATCATTAAGACATTTTACCTCATTCTTTAAGGATTCATTTTCATTCATTATCTTCTTTATACCATCATTAGGATCCATACTTTTAGATTCTAAATCATGCAAGTCATTCTCAAACTTATCATTTTCTTACCCAAGGTCATCTATCAACTTTAAACAATCCTTATATTTGGAAGATACTTTCCTCCTTCTTAAGGTAACACGTTCTAAACACATAATTAGCTCATCATAGCTCAATCCTACTTTTATCTCATTATTCTCATCATCATTAAATTTTGAAGAAGATGGTATCTCCTCTTCCAAAGCTATGAGACAAAAATTGGCTCTTTTATTTTTGAATTTGTCACTTTTTGCTTCACTTTGTGTCTCCTATAAGGCCTTCAAGGCTTTCTTTCCCTTCATACCCTTCTTCTCCCTTCTTTCTTTCTTGCTACTTCTCTTTGAGAAATGGGCAATGGCTCTTTAAATGGCTTGGTTTCCTACATTCAAATAAATAAAATTAGTAGATTTTTCTCTTGTAATCTTTCTTACCTTCCTCTCTTCTCTTGGAGTATGCCTTCTTCTTCAAAAATTTATTTCACTTTCTAGTGAGGAGACTTATGCCATTATCATTATCTTTCAAAGGGGGGCTTCTTCACCACACTCCTTTTTATTGGCTTTAAATGCCAAGTTCTTTCTTATTTTTGAAGCTTCCTCCTCTTTTGCTTTTGACTCCTTTATCATCAGAATGTGTGAATAAAGAACATATCAACTCATCTAAAGGTAAAGTGTTAAGGTCTTTAGCCTCTTGAATAGCAGTTACCTTTGTCTCCTATTCTTGTAGTAAAGACCTCAAAATTTTTCTAACAAGTCCAAATTTTGAATATATTCTTCCTAAATCCTTTAATGCATTTATGATGTCAATGAGTCTAGTTACATACCAAAAATAATTTTGTTAGGATGCATGAAAAACAACTTATATTGATGAATGAGCACAGAAATCTTGCTTTCCTTCACTTGGTTGGTACATTCATGAACAACTTTTAATGTATGTCAATTTTCTCTAACTATTTAACATATGGAAATTCTATTTAATTCATTTCTGCTTAATACATAAAATAAAATATGAATAACTCTACTATTTAGTGAGATTAATCTCTCATCCTCTACATTCCACTATTCCTTCACCTTATGAACTCTTTGACAATTTTCCATTTTAATAGGAATGTATGACTTTTCACTCACTAAATCCTACAATTTAGCATTTTGGCTTAAAGGAAAAACTTCATCATAATTTCCAAATACAAGTAATCATTTCTATCAAAAAAAGGTACTCTACTAACATTTTGACCCTCCTGACTAGAAGAACCTAGCAAATGTGCCATAATAGATGTTTATTCATAATTTCGTTTGAAATTTATGAAAATGTGAGACTTAGGCTTTGATACCAATTGTAAACCCTTCAAAGAATTCAAGGGGGTGAATTGAGTAATTAAAATTTTCTAAACTAATTAAATTACCACCTAAACCAATTCAATCTAAATATAATCATTAAACCAATATTCAACTTAATATGATATGTTATGCTTATACAAATATAACAAGTTTAACTAATCATAAACAAAACATAAGAGCCTTAAATAAAGAGCGAAGGGAAAGAGAGGAACACTAAGATTTATTGAAATTCACCTACCTAAAAGATAGACTACGTCCTCTTTTTAACTACTTGTTAGAAATTTCACTAACTAATTAACAACAAGTACAATCTTTTTCCTAGGTGAAGTGTAACACTTATAAGGCACAATCTTCTTACTGATGGTAAAGATTAACCTTTTGAAAAATCTTTTGATGGTAAAGAGGAGCCTTTAAAAAATTAAGCAACTAAATGATTTAATAATCCCCTTTTAAGTAACAATATACACTTAAAGAAGTGTTTTACTTAAAGCTCGATTAAACCAAGGGCTCTTATCTTTCAATAAATGAAATGATGAAATAGTGATGCATTTGAAAGCTCAAACAAACTTAATCTAGCATATCTAAATCACTAAAAATGTGTATATGTGATGAATGATTAAGGAAAAGATGATATGAACTAAATCTAGGCAGTTTTGACAAACAAGATTATAAATGCTTCCAAACACTAAAATAAGCCTCTAAAAATTCACTTATATAATCAATGAAACCCTCGAGAGCTTAAAAAACAAAATATAGCAATTTAGAAGCAAAAAATTTGGATTAAAGCACTCAAATAAGTGAAAGAATGCTAGAATATGCAAAACTTGACAGTTATGATGTTTATAGCTTTACGAACTTGAATCTGCCAATATAAACACTTAATAACGCAAGAAAATAATAAATGAAACTCTTGAACACTTAAAAACTAAGAAAAGTAGAGTTGAAGACTCAGAAACAAATTTACATAACCAAAATCGAAATAAAAATATGAACAACAATGACAATGACAATTTTGATATATATGTAAATTTAAACTTAAAACAAACTAAATAGGCACCCAAAAATACCAAACTTTGATTTTAAGAAAACTATTAAACACTTAAAAAAACTAAGAACAATAATTTCAACTACTTAAAAATATATTAGACTAGAGAAAAATGAGATTGAACTAAGAACAAAAAAAATAGAGGTTGTTTTGGTGTTTGAGAGAGTTTGAGCTTGTAAACTTGTTTAGAGAGTATAAAGATTTGAAATAAATTTTTAAGAAAGTTATTTGTAGCGTTAAGAAGGGGTTGGACGTGTTAGGAGTAAAAGTTAGCTTTTTGGGATCCAAAACGTCATTGAAACCCGAAAGCCAAAACTAGCCATTACTTATCAATGACCTCAATAGCAATTCTTAGAGACCTTAATAGTGTTGTTAAGGTCTTTAACAACTACTGTTTAGCTCCTATGTAGACGAAGGTTTAACTGCTCTTTTGACAAGAATTATTGAGTCCTTATCCACCTAGCGTTGAATGCCTAAAAAACTCATAATGTGAAACAAACATAATCCAAACATTTCCAAAAATTAACCTAACATTGAATATGATTTTAAACAATTTTTATTTTGAGATTATATGAATAACGAAAATGATTCAATGACTTCAAAAACATGAATTGACCTATGCAATGAAAATTTATGCAAATTTTTAAAGTTGTATGTAAATCATGATAAAATTAAGATCTTACATCAAATTTTTAAAATCTATATGTAATTCATGATAAAATTGAGCTCTTATATCAATTGAACAATAATTAAAACTTACAATCAAACTCAAAACTACCTAACTAAAGTCTTGGAGCTTACTTGATGCTTTTCCTTCCATTCCTTTACAAGTTGGCCTCTAAACTCAAACTGTTCATGTTGAATTCATCATGAAATACACCTATATTTGAATTTTAGAACATTAACTTAAATCATTAGTACGTAATCATGTTTTGTTATCATCAAAATCAAGATTGGAACCTCCCTTGGTTCAACAAAAATAGTTGTGTATCTATGTCATCCAAAATGAGTTCTTGTTAACCTATAGTCTCTATAATCTTTTTTCCATGAACACATTGTTACTAAGATTAATAAGAGCAATCCTTAATTCTCCTTCCTGGATTGGCTCATGGACCTCAAACCAACTAACTTTGGTCATAAATCTCCTTTCTTACTTCCCCACCGATAGAAAGCTTCTCCTAAATTTCTCAATTCTCTTTATAAGACCTTTCGATATGAAGAAGCAACTGGACCAGTAGGTATAGAGTAAATTTATCACAGATCTAATAAGTTAGAGTCTTCCTACAAAGGATAAAGCATTGTTGCAATAACTATCTAACATTTTATAGATCCTTTCTAATAGGGGAGAGCATTCATTAAACTTGATATGGATCCTTTCTAATATGGGAGATCATTCATTAAATTGTATCTTCCTTGTAGTGATAAGAAAGCCTAGATATATAAAGTGGGGATTCTTTATTTAAAGATCAGAAATCGTGAAAAGTTAAGAAGAGTAATGTAAAGTAGTAGTTAATATGATCATAAATCTTTTATTGCAATTTATTCCCAAATATAAGAGAACTTTAAATGTATTTAAGGAGGTCATGAGGAGACCTACTGATTTTTCATGTGCCTTCGAGGACAACAATAAATCATCTACAAAAGATAAGCTAAAGAGCCCCACGTTCTTGCACTTGCTATGGCATTAAAAGTTGGGATCTTACTCAATATTTTGCTAGTTGTAGTCTAGTAAGAACTTCCATGCATAAAATGAATAAGTATAGGGAAATGAAATCTCCTTGTCTTAGACTTGTACATCCCTTAAACAATTTAATGGATTCTCCATTGATTAATACACTAAAAGAAGTAGTGGATATGCATTCCCAATTCCTAAAAGATTATACAGAACCCAAATTCTTCATGGAGAATAAACTCCCAACTAATTGAGTCGTATGCTTTGTACAAGTTAATTTTCAAGGCTTGATTTCTTATAGATCTCTTTCTATTGTAGCCCTTAAATAACTCCTTTATAAAGAGTATTTTATCTCTTATCAATCTACTTTTTATGAAAGCTACATGGGAGTTGATGATTATCACTTTAAGTTCACTTTTGATCCTTGCTACCAAAAGCTTAGATAGATTATTACAGTAGCACCAGATGGATTTGAACTCATTTACCCCCTATTTGGAAAAAAATGAATGTAGAATTGGAATAATTTGCAAATGAATTCTCTTGTTTAGATAGTTATCATTTAAAACATGAAATCCAATTAAATTACTCATAATCATGTTTGAAACAAATCTATAATTGAAAATTCATTTACATCTATTTCCTAATATACCCCTTAATATAATAGCTTTATATAATTAAATAATTCTATTATAATAT